>JANHFT010006264.1:36294-51970 GCA_032467955.1 Pseudoxenodon macrops
CAGGGGATAAAATAATGTGCTGAAGCTGACCAGACTAAGGACGCTAGCCAGATGAATATCTGGTAGGCAGATTTGTTCCCCTATTTTCCTCCCCAAAAACTCAGGTGCATCTTATACTCCGAAAAATACGATAGTTCTTTTGATCCAAGTGAATATAATTTGAATGTTACCATTTCATACTCCATTACTATTTTAAAACACCAATAAACTTATGATGTTTATGAAAGCTGACATTGATTTTAAAAACAAATATCAGATTAGTAATTAGATAGGAAAAGCCCATGGCTCAAGATAGATTGGGAAATTGGAGTTACGGGATGCAAAATCACATATGTATGTGCAGGAAGTCATGAGGAGTTGATGATAGAAAGAGCATATAGAATGTTAGTATGGAAAATGCTATTTTGCTTTCTGCAAAACTCATTCTCTGAAGGACCCAGCAAGGTGTATACAGCCTTATTCAAGCAAATGAAGCCATTGGTAGTGTAAAAAAAAATCCTCTGGGTCTGGAAGCAGAGATTCTTTTCTAACATCACAGTAGCTGATAGAAACAGAATAAAAATGCCATTATTTGGAAATGTGCATCGGCAGAGTTAGTGCCTTGGAGAAGTGGATAAAGAAATATTTTCCTTTTGCTATTAAAAAAATATGAAATGAAACTGATTATGAGAAGCAGTGAAATCAGACTGCCATCTGGCTAGTCAGAATGTAGATAGCATCGTTATGCAGATAATGAAGATTAAAATAGCATTCATTCCTCAAGACAAGCTCACAGGAGATCCACCTGCAGCTGCTGCTTAATTCCTTCAAAGGGATACTAGCACAGAGAGGAGAAAGAGCTGTTCTCTTGAACAGAGCCCATTGAACAAGTGAGCCATTTCTGAGATAAAAGGTATAGAAAAAGAAAGTGAGTACGACTTCACAAGGTGAGAGTCTTTAGCTGTTGAATGGAAGAGGTTCACAGTCACATAAAAATAGCAAAAAAAAAGAAGGGGAAAAAATAAAGTGGATTCAGCTTTTCAAGGTCAGGAACACCCATGGTTAAAACATATTGAAAGACTGGAGAATGGATTATAAAAGTACTACTACCAAACAATAAAATGAGCCTGGAAGGAAACTTCATACAAGTAATGTTCAACAAATTTCCCAGAATTAAATACAGAAGATTTGAGGGGTAGGGGGTGGCTATTACTCATTTTGTAATACTGTGCTTTGGGCTGGTGGGGAGGCCTGCTGAACCTCCCCACCGCACCCCACCCCAACCAAAAAAAAGGAACAAAGAAAAATCATTTCCAATCAAATAATATCAAGGCACAAATACCCAGCAAAACTCCCTTGTGTCTCTGCCAAACCCAGAAATGCTTACCCCTAAAACATGATGTGAAAAGATGCTTAGCAATTTTGCTAAAACGAACAATAAAACACAGACTACTCACAAAAATACTTTTGCTTAATTGATTTTAACTATTCCTTACTTGTGTGGACTTCTTTCACTTTTATATATAAAATAAATATTTAATTTATTGCCGTTTCTTCTTAGCTATGACTATTCCTTGCCCTCTGTGCAAGATATAGGAACTGAATAAGATCTTCCTTATAGTATTAGATTCTGGTTTTTCTGACGGTCAAATTTCCAATGCCATTGTGATCTTGATGTTTCAGAGAAATGGAAGACCACATACTTACTATCCATACAAATAAAAGTATTTGTGGCTAGTAATTAGTATTGGAAACACATTATGTGTCTACTGTACATAATTCATGGATTTAGTGGAAGGGATTTTTTAATTCTAAAACCGAAATTTTGCAGTTCTGGTTATTTCAAGGCCATTAGTCTTGCTGGGAATCTGTAACCTCTTCTCAGATTCTATTCTGCTGCAGAGAACCCTTGTAAAGCCCCTGGAAATGATAGTTTCTTGCACTTATTTTGGAGATACAAAACAAGATGGTGACTCATGCACAGTGTTGGAAACTTGACTTCTGCGCATGTGCAGAAGAAAGAAAACAGGAATTTTAAAAAAGTCTGGTCTTTTCTGACCAGAACCAGTTCCGCGACATCACCAGCGGCTTACTACCTACTCTATAGAACCAGTCCGAACCGGTAGGAACCCACCTCTGGTGTGTGTGTGTGTGAACTGAAAATGGTAACTGCAATCTGAAACCCAAATAGTTTTAAAATCACACAAAATACCTTGGGGCATTTAGGCTCCCTTTCTAGAATTGTACATACTGACACTCCACTTAAAGCTCACTCAAGAATACACATTATGACATATAAATGTAATTTTGAGTTATGTGATTTAATGGTCTAGAAAACATCAGATGTCTTTCAACCCATTTATTCTCTTAATATCTTATATTAACCACATCCTTTAGAAGTATAACTATCAACCACAACATTTGGAAGATCGTCCTCTCATATGGGCAGGGAAAATGATAATCTGTTGAAGCATTCATTCCTTAATCAGGTTGATCAAAATTAAACAGCCGAAACATTTTATTAATAGAAATAGAAATAGCACTTAGACTTATATGCTGTTTATCCATTGTGCTTTATAGCACTCTCTGAGAGGTTTAATATATCAGCAAATTTCCCCCAACAATCTGACTCCTCATTTTACTGACTTCAGAAGAATGGAAGGCTGAGTCACCTCAAATCCATTAAGATCAAACTAAGGTGATTGCATTAGATTTATAAGGGTTGTTAAATATCATGGTTATGTATGAAAAGAAAATTTGAAAGAAAGTGAAGGAGGATGGCCGAAACGGTGAAGAAAAGAAGAAAAATGGAGTTAAATAAGATGTAATGAGGTATAAAAGAAGAAGTGGAAAACACTTTACTCAGAAAGAATAGATGAAAAGAGGAATATAAAAATGCAGGTGATTAGGGAAAAAGGTAAAATAGAGTAAACAGAGAGAAATGATTTAAACTGAAGATGATTACCATCAATAAAATTGATGATTGACTTGTTATTTTGAGCAAACTTGATGGAGAAATTGAATTAATAATGGAACAAATATGAGATTATATATGTTATGTAGTTGTAAAAATATGAATATGTACTCTGACAGTACAATTTGTAAGTTGTGTATGTATGTGGCATAAAGTTTCAAAATTAAAAAAACTATTAAAAAAACAAACAAGCAGGAACCTCAGAGTCACAGTTCGGGTGAACAGGTAGTTTTATAAAAATGCTTTTAAAAAGTTTTTTTTTAAAGGTTCCAACATCCCCAGCTCAGCTGATTGTCAAACAGCTGATAGTCGGGACTTTTTAAAACTTTTTAAAGCATTTGTTTACTACCAGGCGAATAGGTAGTAAAAAATGCTTTTTAAAAAGTTTTTTTTAAAGGTTCATCAGCTGTGACAATGAGCTGTGCCACACAATCATGATTTTTTTACTTTTTAAAATTATTTTTACTATCGGTTCTGTGAACCGGAAGCATTTGTTAATACCGGTTCGGGTAAACCAGGCTGAATTGGTAGCATTTCACCCGTTGCTAGATCTTCACAAGGTTAGTGGCAGGTTTGGGGGAAAGCAATTGTAGGGAGCACAAGGTATTTCAATGGGTCAGGGAAGCCTTGGGTGGTCTTAGACAGGTGGCCTGTTCCATCACTAGGCATCACCTACCCTGAAATACTTCATGTGCACTTAACGAGCTTCGCATTCGATTAGCGAATGCATAGACAAAAGGAAGGAGTGATCCTGTTTAAGGTACGAGATTCACTCCCACAAATCCTTGGATTATGAATGGGATGGGCAGGCTCCATTACATTCATAACTTGAGGACTACCTGTACATTGAACTTTTCTGTACAACAGTTTCAATAACAGATCTAAGAAATAACTAACGGGGGGGGGCTTAAATGGGTGAAGCACAGTAGACATTACATTTTTCCTTTTTTCTCCACTCCTTGTAGAAAAATTGTTTGAACAATCTAGAGACAGGGCGGGAGGAGAAAAAAAACCAAACAATTTTTGTAGGCAATCTCTATTGTGCCTGACCGTTTTTTCCTCCCCTCCTCCATGCCTCACAGAGTGGAGAGATTTCAGAGAAAGGGTTTACAAGAGAGTAAGAAGACACACAATGGGAAATACAACAGCAATTTGCCTAATGTACTCAAGGCTACATTCTTTTCTATGTGTATTCCCTATTATATGCCTGCAGACACTGTTGTAATTTCTTCCTCTCCAATATCTTTGCTCTGTAAAGGAAATAAAAGTCAGGCACAGGACAATGTCTACAGGTAGTCCTTGATTTACGAGTACAATTGAACACAAAATTGCCAGTGCTAAGCACGGCAGTTTTTACGTACGTTTTGCCCCATTTTATGTTATTGCTTGCCACAGTTATGTGAATCACTGCAGTTGGTAACACAGTTGTTAAGCTTCCCCATTTTGCTTGTTCAGGTTACAAAAAGTGATCACATGAACTGGGCCACTGCACCTCTCATAAATACATGCCAGTTGCTAAACATACCGAATTTTGATGGGGATGCTGCAACAATTGTAAGTGTAAAAAATGTTCATAAATCTTTTTTCCCCAGTGCCATTTTAACTGTAACTAAACAAATGGTTGTAAGTCAAGAACTACCTGTAATGGTGATTATGTGTCTGGGAGACTTTATGAAGATTATAAATGCTGGTATTGTTCATGAAATTATTTTTTTAGCACTGTCGTAACTTGAAATAGTCACTGACTGAGGCAGTCAGTAAACAAAAGACTACCTATATACCAGTCAATGGTACTGCTAAATATCTAGATATAAAATATGTCACCTGAAATAAGTCGTTTAATGCTTTCAAGTTGTGCTGTCAGTAATAGTTCTTCACACTTCAGAATTTCAAACTGCACTTCATACAATTGAAGTTGCAAGTCATAGTAATCAGCTTCAAGTTCATCCAAATGAGCTATAGCTTCTGTGCCCCCTTGCAAACTCTGCATCTAATTTTTTTTAAAAAATTAATAATTATGTCAAATGATTATAAATCTTAATCTTACCACAAAATAACTGCAAAATATTCCATCACTGAGCAGGACACATTAAGGAATTGGAAATAAAGTAAATATTATTATTCAAAACCCTATTATTCATAACCCTATTATTCATGATAACTGCTCAATTTTATATGCATTATCAAAGGTCATTTTTTTATTTGTGTAGAAAGAAAATCTTTAGATAAATTTTAAAAATTTAACATAATAAAATATCTTACCGTACTATGTTTGGAAATATTTGAATGGCCCAATAAAAGTTCATGGGGGAGAAAGAGATCCACTCATCTACACATATTCATGCACCCAATACATATATTGGATAAATACAGCAGAATTTTAATAGACTGAAATAAAGTACTGCTTTGGTATAATCTTTTTTTTTTCTAAAGTAGTTTTCTTTGCCATATATTCAAAGTACATTTGTCCTCACATATGTTGTTAAGATCCAAATTCAGTAAACATGATACCACAAAAAAACTGATTTTTATAATAGTAAATTCAACCTTGCAGTTAATTAGTAAAAACAAAAGTTTCAAAATGTCATCTGTTCAGAATCTACTAGGAAACAATTCTTTGAGGCTCCTGAACACACCCCAGTCCAAACATTAAATTGAAAGTTTAAACTTAAGTCCAAGCATAACATTGAAGACATCCAAATATATCTGATATATTTGTAATTCTCTAAAGCAGGGGTCCCCAACCCCCAGGCTGCGACACACTACCGGGCTGTGACCTTTTTACAACCAGGCTGCATGAGTGGCAGGCAGGCATGCACATGCATGCAGCGCACAGATCAACTACCCAAGCTGTGTGCGCCACTCATGCAGCCTGGTTCCCTCTCCCCCCCCCCCAGCTTGGCTGCCAAGCTGCAAAGGTTGGGGACCACTGGTCTAAAGCATGCTCAATGATATAGGATTTCAGGTTGTCATCATAATGACAATGGCTGGCAGCAGAACTGCAATATAGGATCTCATCTTCCTCCCAGAAAGTTTTCATTTTAATAAATGCCTACCTTTCATATATTTGTGCCTAAGTACTTTAAAAAATAAGCAAGCCTTGTTTAAAGAAAGGAACCACATTGGTCTATTGAAATGTTGCCAGCGAAAAATATTTGAATGACATTGTTGTGAATCAAATAAAAAATTCAGTCTATTAACCTTCTCTTACATAATAGCTCTTAATTAATTTCTGGTCTCTTTTCAAAGTAAATTGTAATCACTAGCCTTGACAATCCCTGTTAATTATCCTGAAATTTAGCACTACAAAATAATTTTCAAGTTTCCTTTTTGGTTGTATACTCATCAGTTATTACCTCTTCTTTTAATGCATGTTTCTTCTGTTCCAAACAGATTTCTTTTGCTCTCATCAACTGCAAAGTATCTTTAGACACTGCATACTGAAGTTTTTCCATTCGTTCCACCGCTGCTGCCCAAGCTGCCTTACCAAACTTTTTCTGGTCTGCTCGCATACGATCATATACAGCTGTAAATAAAATTTAATAGCAGGCTTATCAAACTTGGAAATAGTTTCATTATAAGTCCTATTGAAGTAAATCAGTTTCTTCTTTATGCAAATAAAATGTTACAATCTTCAAAGCAGTAGTTATTTTAATAAAAAAAATTGGGGATCTTTATGGTATTTTTATTCTTATTTAATGTAGTCTATAGATAGATGTTATTTCATGGCCAAATTATTGGTATTATTTAAACCCACCAAACTAATTTGTGGAAAATTAAAAGGGAAATTGTAGAAAATAATTGTTTTTTTAATTATAGTTTTGGTGTAATAAAAGGTTATAAACAGAAAAGAAAGTATCCATAGTTTTTAATTAAGAACCAATAGGTTCTTAATTTATATTGGTATTGAATTTGTAAAGGAAGAAATCTGAAGGGAAAAAGAAAATTGTAAGACACTTACTTCAAAAATTAAACTCAATATAAAGTTATTTCCCAAGCTTCAATTCCTTTTGTTCAAAGTGGAATATACCCCACTTAACAGAATGGTGCTAATAATCACATTATAGGACACTTTCCCCACAAAATATCACAGACTGAATAAGCACCTTCAATCAGGGAAAACCACACAAATTGGTGATTTGAGAGAGTTACATAGAACAATCATCATAATTTGAGAAACTGCAAGATTGCAAGATTGTTGAACATGTAAATAAATTTTAGACAGACAGAGCTTTAGCAGCAAATGTAAAATAGCTTGTCCATTACCTTTTTGTGCTTTTGCTGTTATTTCAAAGTACTTTACTGTAAGGTCCTGTATAGATAATACAGCCATATGAGCCTTCCGTTGCCAGTCTGCATCTTCTTTTTGAAGACTTTCAATTCTTCTAGGTCCTAGGTAATCATTCTCTATGGAAATCTGAAAATAAATCAACTCACTATATCTATCATGAAATAAACAGCAAGGGACAAGTAGAAAACATATAATCTTGCAAAGATTATATAAGGATAATTCTTTAAAATATTATCATGGACTTTCCTGAACAATAAAAAAAAGTTTGAGAAAATGAACTAATGGAAATTGGACAAATTCTGTTTAAAAAATCATTTAGTCCTCATTTATAATTTTGCTTATTTACTTATCGAATCTTAAAAGGGCACTTTTTCATGTCCTTTTTCCTATTATTGAAAAGAGAAATGGTAGAAACAAAATACTACAATCTAGGGAATAAAAAAACTAGAGATGTAAAGGCAAAGGTAACAAAGTAAGCACATAAAGAAATATCTGGAAAAAAATATTTCTACCTTCGTCCCTCTAGTTCGGTGATAGTTAACCTTTTCCAGACCAAATGCCCAAAGCATGTGCAAATCCCAAAATGCAGTGCATGTGCAGTGCATGCGCCTTGCCCCCTGCGCAAGCGCAGCAGAGACCCGAAGACCAGCTGGCTAGCAGGAGGTGTGTGTGGATGCGTGGTGGAGCTAAGCTGGGGCAACAGGTGGTGTGCCCACAGAGAGGGCACTGCGTGCCACCTCTGACACATGTACTATAGGTTCGCCATCACAGCTCTAGTTATTAAATTTTCAAAGCACATCTGCCTATTCTTTAAAAGTCTTGCAAATGTAGCAAGCTCCAGGGAACTTGTTAGGCATTTAGAAAGAGTATGCATTCTGGATAGGGGGCAGGCAAAGTATTGCTATGTTCCATCAAGACAACAATGCTTGAGTATGAAAACAAAAAGAGAACAAACAGGGAAGGAATTCTCTTCGTAGAAAAGTATTTAAAACACTGTATTGTACAGCATTTTTTAAAAGCCTGAAAAGGGTGTGGTGACATCCTTTCCTCTCCCCATGTCCTAATCTACATTGGAAAGGAAACTGAAGAAAACTTTACAGATGACAATAAATTAGAAATTAGTCTCTGTCCAATTATTTACTTCAGGTTTTCCAGGCAGCTAATGTTGTCTGAGCACTTTTACTTGACAAGAATAAACAGTTCCTGTCCCTTACCTTTTGGCAAGTAGTTTGCAGATTATCCACCATAGCTAAGCATTGGGGTATGGGATTTATATTTCATCTCATGGTCATTCATTTTTTTCCTTAGTATCTCTTTTCTATCATTGGAAGAGATCTGGTAACATGTTAATAGAACAAGACAGCCAATAGCTGCACTTCAAATTAAAGTTTAGAAGAGTGAATTACTCATGTTCAAACTTGCAGGTCCTAAACAATCAAAATTCCTGTAATATGTTACAATTTATTGGAAGGATATATTTGGAAGAAAAAGTGGAACTGATTGCACAATGATAAATGGTTTAGCAAAGAGAATTTTACTTATCTATTTATCATTATGCCATCAGTGCAATTTTTCTTCAAAGACTAAGAATACAGTAGGCATCCCTAAGGAGAGACCAAAATATATAAAGAACAGGTGCTTAATCTTTTTCTTAACAGGTTCCCAGCACAAAATCAACCATACCAATGCAGATATAAATATGTCTAGAATGTTCATATTTATGGACATAGAAATAACTGGGTGGTTCAGAAGACAGCATAGTTATACAAATGTTGCAACGTCAGCAAATGCCATTTGGCATTTTTTTCCATTGTTCTGTTGCAATTTAAAACTGAACATCTAACTGGTAACTCTAACATAAGCCTAGAATTTCAAATTTGTTCAAAAGAAAAACAGCAATTTTCTTATTTTATTGATTCTGTAAAAATATTTCGCATTTTGTAAGCACTTAACTGCTAAAGGCTCAAAACCCACAGTGCATCTGATCCGCACAAAATTTCAGTGATTGAGTAAGATATTCCTTACTAAAAACAATAGTTCAATAATTTAGAAAATTAAGCCAAATCCATTTGTGTTCAATGCCCATGATCAAACATCTTTTCTCACAGCCAAGGCTTTATTTGCCTTCTTCACAAATACTTTAACCAAGAAAATAAATCAGAAGGGACTATAAAGCTTAAAAAGCATGAAAAGTCATTCTTGTACTTCTAATTTCAATCCAATCTAAGGCACAAACTTTTACAGCTTCAGAAAGTGTGGCAAACATTCAAATATGTCCAAAATATCACATGGGATGAAATATTATTGGACATACTATGATGTCCAATAATATTTTACAGTGTATATTGCTCATTTTGTACCTTTATTTGCTGTCTTCTGAGCATAGCAAGTTCCCTCATATCTCGGAATGGCTGCAGTAAATATTGATAGAGTTCTGTGGTGGCTTCAGCAAGACTACCATATGCATCATCTTCCATTTGATATAATTCCAGCAACTCCACCATGCTTTCTGTATTCTTGTGTTTTTCCAGAAGCTGTGCACAAAAGTAAAAGAAAAGAAAAATATTAAAGTATTATTAAATTTAAAATATCAAAACATTATCAAACCTTATGCAATCAGGCATAGGAGCTTATACATTTGCTTACTAATAGTCATCCTATTATCTCAGTGTATGATATTGATATCTTAATCCCACTCCATATTTTTGTTAAATTATAAAACTAAAAATAGCTAAAATATTTGATCTCCTCCCTTTTTTTATTTGAACACCATGGAATCCAAGTATTAGCTAGTGATTACATTTATTTACTTATATTGCTGTTCCAACCCAGCAGGACCATGGACTTTTAAAAATAATACATTATTTACGAAAATATTTTTCATGTAATAAAAGTTTTGATTCTTCTAGGATATTGTCCAAGTATAGAACTTCTACTTGATGTACAATTATGCAGTATTTTATACACTGTCCACCGTTTTAAGAATAATATGCATGGAATTCAAGAGTTTAATTGCTTACACTGGTAAGTCTCACTACCCAGAACAGCGACTCTACACAGCTTACAAATAATAAAAACACAGTATCGAAAAAGAAAATAAAAACAGTAAAAATAAAACAATAAAAATAAAAAACAATAACCTTCCACCCCGCCCCCAGCGATAACACATGGTCAAATAAGCCATTTGACGGGCAATCCAATACCATTCTTTCAGCAGTATTATATGGTCCATGTACTTGATGAAATAGATTGAAATGCAATAATATATTTGATCATCTTTAAAATGTCCCAAATCTATTTATTGTACAGGTAGTCCATGTTTAGCAACCTCAATTGATCCAGTGATTCAGTCATTAAACATATTGATTACTAAGTGAAAATACATGACCGTGACTGTGTTTACAAGTTTATTTCAGCTTTGCTTTATAGAATTAGAGGGATATGACCACACACAGCCAGGTAAGTCATAACAGCAGAATACGCATTGAAAGGAATGTGCTAGACCTAGCTTTTTGTCTAAGAAGCTTCTTAAAAAGCAAACAAAAGCCTTTAGCCTGAAACGAATTAAGGTTTTTCAGGAAATAGTGCAGCTGGCTAGAGAGTTCTAATCAACTAAGACAACTGAGCTGAGCTTACTAATTTGCCCTTAGCACTTTAGCTGCAAACTGTCTCTATCCAAGGCAGTTGCTAACAGGTAGTTAAAGACTACTTGTATTCAGCCAGTTTTACTGCAGAACAGCTTTCTAGATTTATCTCTCTCAATCTTCCCAATGCTCTTACTATAAAACAAACTATGAACTATTATATTATATATTTTCCCCCTTTTATTCTTTTAGAACCACTGCTAAACCCAGTGAAATCATCTGTATTCTTTTTTTCACCTCCTTTAACCTGAGTACCTTTGCTTATTACACTCTTTACATCACTGTTAAGGTGAGGCAAATGAACAAATCTGAAGTTGTTCTAGCATATACTTATGAGCACAAAAGTGACTGGGAAATGTCTAGTAAACTAGGACATGGAAACAATATATAATAAATATATATCAGAAATGACTTAAGTTCCAAATTTTAAACATTTGTTTCAACCCATAACTAAAAGAATCAAAATAGTTCTGTGGTCCAAATTACCAAATCATACATTTTCCTCTTTATAAAGTAAAATCCCCATTTGAAAAAAACTAGACACGTTCAGAGAATCACTCAACTAGTGGCAAAATAAAAACCATCATCCACTCCAATAAATTAAAGTATACACAGAGCTCTAGGGAATACACACTATACACATGTAGACAAATTAAGGAAACTTAAGGAAAATAAAATGCTGCTAGAAGGTAATAAATCACTTTCCTGTCTCTAAGTCCCTCAGAAAGCTCTTATTTTCCTTTTATTATGGATAACTGGTAACTTACAAAACAAAGTATTTTATATTCAAAAGCAATGTTGATTGGGAGTTCAAAACCCAAACATATATGGCTTGTTACATATTCTGCATCAGGCTGGTTTTGTGTGTGTGTGTGTGTGTGTGTGTGTCTATCTGTGTGTCCATCTATATTCAATCCCAGTGATGGCGAACCTATGGCACACGTGCCACAGGTAGCACGCGGAGCCATTTCTGAGAGCACGCGAGGCGCTGCCCTGTAAAAAAACGACCCAATGGGTAAACCGGAAGTGACTTCCGGTTTGCCCGTAGGGCCGTTTTTCGTCCTCCGGAGGCTTCAGGAGGCTTCCCTGAAGCCCCCGGAGGGTTTAAAACGACCCAGCTGACAAATTGAAGTCAGTTCCGGTTTGCCTGTTGGGAGGTTTTTTTTACCCTCCGGAGGCTTCAGGACACTTCCCTGAAGGGTAAAAAACGGCCCCACAAGCAAACCGGAAGTCTGTTCCCGAACTTCTGGTTTGCCCATAGGATCGTTTTGTGCGTTTAGGAGGCTTCCCTGAAGCCTCCAAAGGGTGACAAACAGCTCAACGGGCAAAAAGGAAGTCCCATTGGGCCGTTTTTCACCCTCTAGAGGCTTCAGAGAAACCTCCTGAACCCCTTGGAGGGCAAAAAGCAGCCCAATTTGGGGGGGTCGCATGCGCAGTGCAGCATGCGTGGGGTTTTTTTTGGCACACAAGGGGGAAAAGGTTCGCCATCACTGTCTTAGCCTCTCAGTTGAAATATGTTTTCTTATTCTGCTTCTGGGATTGGTTTTTAGGGCATTCGTTTCCGTGGCTACAGCATTCCTGAGTGCCAGAAGCTGCTACCCAAAGCCCCCGGAGGTGCAGAGCCCCTTCCTGAAGGGCTCTTTTGGTTACTGGTGACAGGAGAGATTCCTTCCGAAGAACAGGTAATAAAACACAGTGAAGATTTCTGAGAGACTATCATGTTCATCCTATTTAAAGTGACCTGCAAAATGATTGTGCAACCTTTTCTGTGTCTAGAGAACTTCTGGGGCAAGCAATAAGAGCTCTATTGTAATGACGAGAACAGCCAAGACCACGGAAGGCTGGTGTTGGATAGCACTTTCCCCCCTAGCTATAGATGTGTAACGTTGTTGTTTTCTTTACTCAGGTGACTTGGGTGTCTCGAGAGTGGGCTAAGAGAGCAGCCCTGCCTTCCCATGTAGTGACTATGCTTGACAACTTCCCCACCAATCTTCATCCCATGTCACAACTCAGTGCTGCTGTCACAGCTCTCAACAGCGAGAGCACTTTTGCCCGCGCGTACTCTGAGGGAATTAGCCGGACCAAGTACTGGGAGGTAAGCCACAAGCAGCAAGCTTTCCACAAGCGTTGGTAGGAGAGGTTATAGAAGAGACCTCAAGTTTGGGGCTGTTATGAATGTGTGTACTTGTACTGTGTCATGATTTTCTTCACCATCTGATTGAGCTATCTAGAATTAAAATCCAGAATTGCTGTATAGGTTGGAAATTGTATGCATATAAGTATAAATAGAAAATGCATACATGAATGGTCTTGGCTGTGCATAGAACAATTGTAGTTCACAGTGCTCTCACTGTCTTGTATGTGTTTTTCTGCGAGCTTCTTTTTCAGGCTGAAAATATAAGTCTATACCTCTTACAATTTAGAAACTGGAGTAAACCGTTTGGTAGTTTTCTGTTGGTCAAAGCTTAACTGTGCTCTGCATAACTAGCTAAAAGCACAAGTAAAGTCACAGAAAAATCTGAAGATTGTTTCTGCAGATACTTTTTATTGCACCTGCCATTTGAGAACTTTGTGTACGATATATGTAAATGCTGCTAAATACAAATGTGATTCTAGGATTGATTAAGTACTATGCTGCTTAACTTGTCAAGATTTTGATAGCTTACCTCTGAACCAGCAATTGGAAAGGAAAGAAATTTAGCCAGTTAACTTTACTAAATTCTGAATGAGTACTGCTATATATTTATATTTCTAACCATTCATTTAGCCCAATCATTAACTTTTCTCTCCTGATGATCCTCCTGTTACTGCTCAGTCATTTCAGGTTCTTTGTGACCAAGTAGAAATAATTTCCTTAGCACATGGTAAATGACAAGAGTCAGCTTAGCAGATGTCCTTGGTTCTCAATCTCTGGACTCCAACTGTGGCTGTCCGGGTAATATGAGACCTTGAGCGTAATGACATGTGCTGTGGCCTGACTTACACTGTGTGTGCGCACATGCCCTCTGAACTGAAGCAAGGAGACTTTGGTCTGGCTGTATAGATCTTTATCTGCCATGAGGTGTTGCTGTCTGATTTGCAAATGACAGGGGGTGGGGAGACCGGTGCTAAATTTGCTTTGGCTGCCCATTAACTGTAATCTTTCCAGTGTACGGTTTGAAACTGAGGAGTCTGTTAGAAGAGAATAGTTTCTTTCCGAAGATAGCTTTGGATCTGTCCTTGCCATTGATGGAGAGAGAGAGAATGAGAGAGAGAGAGAGAGAGAGAGACTTGGTAACTGGCTCATATTTATGACGGTTGCAGTGCCCCTGGGGTCACGCAATCTCCTTTTGTGACCTTCTAAGAAGCAAAGTCAATGGGGAAGCCAGATTCACTTAACAACCGTGTTACTAATTTAACACCTGCGGTGATTCACTTAACAAACGTGGCAAGAAAGGTAATGAAATAGAGCAAAAATCACTTAACAGATGTCTTCACTTAGCAACAGAAATGTTGGGCTCAATTGTGGTCGTACGTCGAGGACTACCTGTACTCCTAACCTCATCCTATGAGGGACACCGGATAATACCACCATCCTTGCAGGAATGCCAACTGGAAGCTGGGCTCTCTCAAGTCTCCCACATCAGAGATAGACTAACCAAGAGAGAACCTGTAGGCTCATAGTTTAGCTATTTCTCACCGTGGCTCCAAATTACTTGACTACTTCACATCTTCTGCAGTTGTGGAGGAAATAATGATGTGGAGAAAGATACCAAGTAATCGGTGATGTGGGCAGGTTTGCCGTAGGGCTGTTTCTAAAATGCTGACTGGATGAATGGGCCAATCAGGTATGCTGGATTAGTTCCATTGATTGGAGGTTCCCCAACTCTTATGACGAAACATGCCCTGAAATGACTTCCTGTTCCTGCAGCTGGAATGGAAATTGATTGTTGTGCAACCCTTCCAATTTGAAGGCAAAAAGATAACTTGAAATACGTGTGGTTATTCCTATAGCAGCTTTCTGCAGCTGTCTCTCCCTGGAATTGCCCGAGTGCCTTCTGCAGTTAAAGCATGATCCTCAGAAAGACAGATTGGTTTTAAGATATTGTAACAGGTACCATGTGTTACATTATCGCAGCATCTTTTTGCTTTGAATCCAAAGCATTGCACAAACTTAGCGATCATTGTGTTACTAAGAAAACACAAAAAATTTCATTCTAAACAGCCAGTTCTGTTTCTTCCTATTTTCATCTTTATTATATATAATAATATACATATTATTCATTTGGCAGTAGCGTCTGACTACACCATTTTCAGTTTGTTCGTTTACAGAATTCTCCATATTTTTGACAGAGCTTTTTTTAGGCAACCAATACTGGCAATTTGATTGTTAGTAATAAATGCTTCTGTTCGCATTCCGTTTTGCCATGTCTTCATCTCCTGTCAATATTGAGTCCTTGCAAAATATTTAAACCGCATATTCATTGTGGACTACATTTGCTCTTTGTCTAAATCTCTGTCAGAACAATCTTGGAAAAGCAAAGGAAGCTGGAATCTGATCCTAGATTCGTTTTTCTTTGATTTCTTGAATAATGGCCTCTTGCCCACTTATGCTCTGACTTCCATCTAACCTATGAGTTGCCTTGACTGTTCTGCTGCTTTCTTGTCTGGTTTGGTTCTGCAACCCAACAAGACAGACACAGACTTCAGAGAATACCGTATTTTTCGGAGCATAAGACGCACCTGAGTATAAGAAGCACCTGAGTTTTTGGGGAGGAAAATAGGGGGGGAAATCTGCCTACCAGGTAT
>JANHFT010006264.1:52070-62555 GCA_032467955.1 Pseudoxenodon macrops
GGTTGGTGTGGCGCAGAGGTTCGTAGGGTGCCCCAGTAAGAGAAAGCAGTACCTTGGGTAAGTCCCAGGTCGGGTAACAATGGACCACTGGAGGGCATAGGTTAGTGGCCCCACGGAGAAACTGGTGGACGCGAGGATTTAGTGACAAGGTCTCTGAGTCAGACACGGAGAGAACTGAGGACAAGGCCACCACCTGTCTTCTGAGTGTTGGGTGAGAGATCTTTCTTCAAGCCGTCTTGAAGAAATTGCAAAATTTGGCAAACCGTCGCATCAGTGGGAACGATATGTGTTGCTGCGCCCCACAGGTCTACATCTGAATTAACCAGGACATTGTCCAGCGAGAGTACATTGGTCACAGGCCCTGGTGCATCATTGGCAGGGGAGGCAGCGATCAGATCCAATGCAGGGGGCTGAGGGTTCCGGGTCCCCACCGCCTTGTCACAGATTTTATCTAGCTCCTTGTGGCGACAGTGCTCGTCTTTACGGGCCGCCTTGGATGAGGAGGATGAAGAGGAGGTGGAGGCCCCTTGGTTTTGCTTGGAACCACGTTTGGGGCCTTTTCCCTTGCTCTCTCCTTTCCGGCCTGCCTGATTGCCCTCCTTGGGGTTAGGTATTGAGGCCATGGATAGCCCTGCCGGGGAACTGCGGCTATGGGGGAATTAGATTTAAGGAATCCCCTTCACTTGGCCCCGGTATGGCCTGCTGTGGTCCCAATATACACACCAAGATCACCTTCTGGGACTAGTTGCTGCTTCTGTCGTGCTCCGAGATCAGGTAAGCCGTGCCTGTTGGGGCGTGGCCGCAAGCCAGTAAAGGGTAATTCGACCCAGCTACAGGGTCCCCTATCGCCGGATGGCTTGCCGAGGAGAGGCTATGGTCAATCTCGCTCCCGGTCAGTATCCAAGGGCTTCTTCGTGCGGCCGCACGGCTACAGGAAAAAAGCTGTTTGAAATGAGGCAAAAAAATGGCCGCCACCAAAAGCGCAGGAATCCTGCCGATAGAAGTTGACGTTGTTAACTGCTGAGGGATCAGACTTTCCACTTAGGTAGTAGATGGGAGAGGTCCGAATCAAATGAAACCGAGGGAATCGAGGAGGGAGAGCGTTGGTATTTAAACCGGGGAGTGGCAGCAGCCGCTCAAGCTGCGATCGGCAGCAGCCGCTCAAGCCGCGATCGGGCTGAATCTCAGCTGTTGCGTTCGGCGCGCTCCCTCGCTGATTCAAATAAAGTTGAATAAATGTACAAGACTCAAGGTTGGAAGAAATACAGAAAAATTGTCCCTTGTGAGTCCTGGAAGCTGCCTTCTCCTGGATCACCCTGGAAATCTACAGTAACTCTTTTAAACTTCCAGAAAGCACTCAAGACCTGGCTCTTCCCCCAGGCATTGAGAGGTCATAATGGGAGGAGAAAGTGTTGCAGTGCCAGGTTTTTCTGTTTTTCCTACTTTTGTATTCTGGTTTTAGCATTATGCTGTTTTGCAGTTTGGTTTTTAAGATGGATGGCTATACAAATGTTTTAAATAAATAGTTTTAGTGCCAAGTCACAAGACCAAAACTACAGAAAATAATTCTAAGAACATCTTTTTTTTTATTGTAGGGCTCTAGACTGCAAAAGTTCATTCCAGCTTTAATTTTCCTTTATGTAAGTAAAAAGAATTCTGTGTACTCTCACAAACTTGTAATATATCAATGAATAATGTTAAAAAGTAGGAAGATAGGAAATTCTGATTAACTAGGTAAAAGCTGATGCTAGATTAGCAAATTGGCTGGCTGACTCAATTTCTTAAGAAAGAGGAGAAAGTCTAGATCAGTGATCACAAACCTTTTCGGCACCAAGTGCCCAAACTGGAGCGTGTGTGTGCACGCGCACAGATGCACATATGCATGAGCCAGATCCCTGGAAACTTGAAGAGCAACTGGTCTTCTGGTTTCCAGCACGTGCCCCCATCAGCTGGTCATCGCGCACACCAGAGTGCCGGAAACCTGAAGACCAGGTGGCCGGCGCGCACATGCACATCGGAAACCTGAACAGCAGCTGGTGACGGCACGCATGCACATAGAGAAGGCTCTGCGTGCCACCTCTGGCACACGTGTCATAGGTTTGCCATCACAGGTCTAGGTTTTGATAATGTATGCTTTTTTTCCATTTTAATGTTTGCATGGACAATTTAATATGCTCTATTTTATGTACTTTTATATTATTACAATATTGCTCTATATAAGATAAAAATTTCCTGTTTTTCTTCTCATTTATTATCCTTCAAAATCAGGATAATATGGAAGTTTTTTTGGTGATTATTCAGCAAATCATATCAATCTCAAACACATTTTGGTGAGTTTTAAATTGTCTGGAAGAAATGAAACTGACACCAATCTTATATGATGCTCATGTCATCCATTCAGTCACATCTGACTCTTGGCCAATTATATGATTAGTAAACTGAACGTTTACTTCCTTCTCAAATACAAATTCTCTTGTCTGCAATAGACAGACCAGAATGCAAAAATGCCATGCCCCGGATAGAGTTAGCCAATCAGAGTAGTACACAGAGAATAATCACAGTTCTAATCCAGTTTAATATAGTTTTAATTAAAGCCTTGGGGAAGAAAGGAGAGAGAATATAAACACTTCCTCCCTAGCAGTGCCCATGTCTTTCCACACATATCAATTAGACATATTTAATTTTACAAATTTTACAGGCTTTCTTCACTGCCTCAATAAAGATCTAAACTTTTCAAGCAAATCAGAAAACATGACAACCTCTAAATAATGTATTAAAATTATGAAATTCCACAGCAATACAAATTAAGTCATATAAAGCCAAAAGCTGCCATATAAAAAATAAAGATCTAAATTAGCCCTGCCAAAATGAGGGAGAGGAAAAGAACATGGAGGCCATAAGATTAGTGATTCTACATTTATGAGAATTGTAAAACATTAGAAAAAAATATTAAGACTTATCAAACAAACCACTGTTTGATTATATATACACCCTATGTTAGGGAGTATTGCAATGACCATTGTAAAATTGGAAAAAAGATGAAAAATGATTAATGAAAAAAATGATATATTATACTATTTTTTATTTAAGATTTAAATTGTGCATTATATTATTATAGGAATATATCCAGATAGTTTGTCATAATATATTGATAATATATTGGAAACTATAGAATCTAACAATTGATATGTCAGATTTTTCCAATGAATCAGATTAAATTATCCAAAGAACTACTTTATACAGTTTGCATAAGTACAATTGAACACAGAAGGAAATTGTCTTCAGTGAATAAGCTCTGTGTACATGCCAAATAACTGAGTAATAATAATCATGATACCAATAAAAGGAGGTAGTAGAGAAGAGAAGGATAATAATAATAATAATAATAACAACAACAATAATGCCATACTACATGGGTAAATATACTGAAGAGATAAGGTAGTACTGTGGGAATTAGGTGTTCAGCAGAATGATGGCACAAGGGGGAAACTTGCTTCGATATCTTGTTGTTTTGGCACGCAACGCCTTGTAGTGGCATCCAGGGGGAGGAGTTATAAAACTTTATGTCCAGGATGTGAGGGATCTGTAGATATTTTATCAGCCCTCCTTCTGACCCATGCAATATACAGGTCCTCAATGGAAGGCAGGCTGATTACAGCTTTTTTCCCTGCAATTCTAACTATCTGTTGGAGTCTGTAGCTGTCCTGTTTGGCTGCTGTACCAAACCAGACAGTTATAGAAGTACAAATAACAGACTCTGTAGAACTGTATCAACAGCTCCTGGACCAGTCTGAACTTTCTGAGTTGATGCAGGAAGAACATTCTTTGTTATGCCTTTTTTAACGATGGTTCTAATGTTGGTGTCCATTTCAAATCCTGAAAGATTATAGAACCCCAAAACTTGAAAAATTAGCAAAACTTATTTTGGGGATAATTTTGCCAATTATGCCCTATATTATGAACCATTACTATACTATCATTATCTAATATGAGAGGCAGTTTCTCTATAAGATTTAATGAATAGTATTTTCCCTTCTATTGCCTAAAATCCTTTACTGAGATGCTAAGAAATGAAGCAGAGATCTTTTGCATGGAAATCTTCCAATTATCTGGGTAATGATCCTACCCTATTAACGAGGATTTTTCTGTTATTTGAAGATGCCAGGTCTTATGATATTTCCATTTTTTCTATTTTAATTCACTCTGAAATACATGACATAACAAAATAAATCTGAAACAGCTTTTATCTTGTTAATTTACTGAAAACTACTGTTACTTCTACTATATATACAATATTTATGGATGAGAGAAGACAACCTGGAATTGATAGTCTTAATATGAGAAGGGATATATGAAATGTATGAGGGAACTATGGATGGACAGTATTCACATTGATTCACACTAAGGTACAGCTATGTACCTTAGAATGTGCAGGCCAGATCTTTTCTTTTCAGTAGCTCACTGATTAATGTGAGTAGCTCACTGATTAATGTAAATTGACTTAAAGAAAGCATAGACTTAATAGTTCATGTGAATATGGAATTGAAAGATGATAGCTGAATAGGAAAAGAACAGTAAATAGTAGAAGTAAATCATGAATGCAAATAAACTGAATGCTTAGTGAATGATTCAAAACTGTGCCAGGAGCATGACAAGGATGTGAGGTATCATGTTGATTAATACAAGCATTGACAAACATGTTAAGAAATGCTTTTGGTGGTTAACAGAGGTTATATTGGCTGGGGATATGGATGTGGATGTACTTTATATGCAAATTATGTGTTGCTGGCTAAGAACTTAATGTTTTGCAACAAATATTGATAATGACACAATCATGATGTGAAAATTAGTGTATCAAAGGCCAAGGTAGCATTTGACCAAAGTATGGTCATACATACAGATAGACACATACACTAAGGGATTCAAAAAGTAAGAAATTTAAAGATATGTAAATGCTAGTGGAAAAGTAGTGATACCATGTGACTGTTGCAAGGAATGAACATTTGTCAAAAATAATGAAAATATCTATCTATCTATATTATAATATTGGAAGCGAGAAACAATTGTTTCAGAAGAAGCCTGAAAATAATGGCAATGGATTACTTATGAAGCTTACAAAGATAGACAAGAAGAAATTGTATCAATAATGAAGTGTACTTTTGCCTATTTTGTTATGTGAGAGTGAGAATTGAAGCGTAAAAGTTGAATGGAGTCAAAATCAGTTATTAAGAAGTATAGGCAGTAAAGCAAGAAGAGATAGGATCAAGACAAAATGGATGCTGAGTAAATGTGAACGATATAGAAAAGCTGAGTGAGCAGTATAAAAGTAATACATTAATGTGATTTGATTATATGGAGAGAATGCATGAGGACTGCATCATAAAATAAATATATAAAGGAAGAGTGATGGACTGACAGGAAGAAAAAACACTAATGAGTCCCTCAAAAAAGAGTGTTTAACAGTTTGAAAAATTTAATGTAATATATGAATGGATGACAGAACCAGAAAGTTTCCAAGAATGGAAAAAGTATGGACAATAATTGTGAATGGCACTCATATAAAATAAGATTTTGTTATATTTCTTTTTTTAGACCTCTATGTTTCTTTTATTATTTTTATTATTTTTCTACACTTAATCTAACTTTTTATCCTGAAAGGGACTAGCATAACAAATATATATATAAAGATCCACTATACAGTAATTATTAAATCTTAACTTTTCTTTTAAAAAATTCATACTGTTTATTAGATTTATATCCTACCTTTTCTCCAGGAGCACAAGGCAGCCTTATTTCTCTTCACTTTAACTCCACAGCAATTACCCCTTTAAGTGAGGCTAGGCTGAGGGACAGTGACTGGCTCAGAGTTACCCACTGAATTTTCATGGTTGAGTTTGAGATTAGAAAATAATACAGGTATGGTAGTTCTCATTTTATGACCACAATTAGGAGCAAAATCTACACCGTAAGTGACATAGTTAAGTAAATCATGCCCATTTTTATAACCTTTTTAGCTTCCTAATTTAGCTTCCACCACCACCAGTAACCTTCCCTGGGGCTACCAACAAGTGTTTTGCTTGTTGGCGGTTCTGGGGAAGGTTACTAGAGGTGATAATGTGACTCTGCTCTGGGACACTGCAACTGTTGTAATTATATGCCAATTGCCAAGAACCCAAATGTTGATCATGGGGACACTGTGACAGTTATAAATGCAAGGACAGGTCATAAACGACTTTTCTCAATACCATAACTTTGAAGGTCATTAAACAAATGTTTGTAAGTCAAGGACTACCCATAGCATGTACCACTATGAAAGAGATAAATTCTGTATGGTAAGATTTAACACTTCACCTAACTTTTTATATTACCTTTTAAAGTAACCTAGGCTACCAATATTCTTCTACTTTCAATTTTATGTATTAAATTAAATATTAAGACTATAATTTTGGCACAGAAGCAATTTTACAATTCCAACCATTACATTTGCAAAATTATTGCAGAAAGTTATAAAGTTTTACATTTAATATATTCAAGTCTGAACTTGAGTAGCATGTTGCATAGCTCAACAGGAATGTGTGACTAAATAAAACATTGTCCAAGCTAATTCTAAATAAAAGAAATTTATCAGTACATACGTCCTTATTTCATCAAAAGAGTTGAGTCTTTCAACTAACCATCAGCATAAATCTTAATAAGAGGACATATTCATATATGCTAAGAAATTCTATAACCATATCAAGTTATTAGTATTCTCTTTAAAACTGAAACATTTTTGTACAGGTTTTTAATTAGAGAACTGTTAAGAAACTAGTATCTTCACTCAATGACTCTTAACCGCCTTAAAGTCACTTTCAGCCTTACCTTTGCTTTTTGCCTTACCTTTGCTTAAAGTCAAAGCAAAGGTAAGGCAAATAAATACAGTACATGAACTGAGTTGTGTCATATTTCAGGTATAATTTAATCCCAATCTGAAGTGTAGAAAACTACTATATTCAGATTACACATTAATATTAAATGTCTGTCATCTGTTGTTTCATTATCATGGAATAATTTAACCAAGTCAGCTATGAGGTTCTTATTTCAATTAACAAGCAGTTCAATTTCAATAGACAGTGGAAACCTGAGAGAAAAAAAGTAAGTTATCCTTTCTTAAATATGCACCTTTTAATTAAATATGAGTCAGTTACATAGAAGGTACTAACAGATATACTGTATACTGTATATATACTGTATAATTAGCATATACAGTATATATACAGATTGTTACCAGTCAACATAATGATACTGGCATAGTCAATAGCTCTAGAATCATATCCATCTAAAACTGAACCTAGTTTAACAAAACATATTTTATGCCTCAAGTTTCATATGAGAAACATTTTAATTTCTAGGATACTTAAAATACTTGGTAAGTAATTAAATATACTGCATGTATAATCACTTCATTTTTAATATATATATATATATCCTGATTAGAATACATTTACCAACACTTATATATAGTATGACAAAAATCATATACAGATTAAAGAGTTTGGATAAAACTTTACAAAGTGCTTTTTTTAAAACTTATGGCATCAAAACACCCTACTTCACACTATTCAATGATTATTATGTTTTTTTATCCAGTCTTTACTACTTTATTAGTAACCCAACATGACAAACATTCCTAAATATTCCTTCCTCCTATTTTCATCACCACCATCCTGTGGAGTGAGTTGGGCAGAGACAGAGGGAGCAGCCCTAAGTCACTCAGCCAGTTTTCATACCTAAGGCAGAACTAGAACTCACTGTTTCCTGGTTTCTATGACACACCTTAACCATTACACCAAACTGGCTCTCCAGTCTCCTTCTAGAATAAAATTTTATCCTCCTCTAAGGAAAAAACTAAAGCAACAAAGCTTTTTCTTGCATATTGCTGCTGCTACTATGGACCTTCACAGCTTTTATTTTGTATACCTACCATGAATTTATAAGCAAAATAAAAAAAGAATACTGGTCTAAATTTCCTTTCCATTGAAATATCAGCTTTGATTGTTATTACAACTGACATCCTGCTTCTGGGCTAAATTCCTAATCTTACATATATGCCAACTTCAAAATCAAATTTAGCAGAAGACACATACCACTTTTACTTGCTAGATTTATAGTTCCCCATTCACTGGGAACTCCAAAAAGTCAATATGGCAGCCATAATGAAGTTGTTTTGTTTTACTAATCTTGTTGTGAGCAAGCATTGTTATTGCATATAAGATGATAAATCAGGAAAGTCAGGTAAATAAATAAAAATGATCACATGATTGAAGCCCCTCCCCTCTTGTGCAGGTATCAAAATACTGCCATCTTCTTCCTTTCTTAAAAAACTCATCTGGATGTGTTTCCTCCAATCAATATACGTTATCCTAATTTCCCCTACAACAATAATTCTGTGAGGTAAATTGAGTGAATAAGTGATTTATAAAGACCAGAGCAGCTTCACTAAGGGTTGATCTGAAACCAGACCTTCCCAGTGCAGTCCAACATATACCATGTTTATGGTTGTGGTTAATGTTTTTACTTGTGAGTCACCTAGAGTCAGAGTCACGAAGCCCAGAAATTTAATAATAAATAAATAAAACAAACAAACATGTACTTCCCCCTTAAAAAGTTTCATCATAGTTAGGTATTTGAATCCAGAATTTGCATCTTGGAGGATTTACTAAGAAATACTCCATCAAACATAGATTTACCAACCAATTATATTTTTCTAAGTATTTTGTTTTCCCTAAACAGAATAATTTATTTGGAATTACAGTATGTTAAGAGGAAAAAAACAAAACAAAAAAACAACTAAGTCAAACCTTAGGAAACTTATTCTAAGATTAAGTTGACGAATAATTGGTGGAAGCAGAATGAATTAATTAGTTGATGAAGGTATTCCCCCCCCCCAATCTATACTGGGGGCATCGCTCACCTCCTGAATGCGCTTACGGGCCCTTTGCAAAACCTCCTCGTAGCCCTTCTGCCGTAGCTCGCTCAGACTCTCGTAATATTCCTCCGGGTCGTCGGTTTCGGTAAAGAGTACCTGAGACAGGATCTTCCAGCCGCAAGTATCGAGGCAGTGGCCCAGGTATACCTGCAGCTGATAGCACAGCACATCCATCTCTTCCTCCGAGAGCTCTGGAATCCCGAAGAGCACCGTCCACATCCCCGTCGGTTCCTCGGGAAGGACGGGCAAACAGGGCTCCAGCTCGGAGTTCACTGAGCTCAGCTGTTGATGGACGGCCCGCAGATCCTGGAAAGAGAAAAGGCCGGCCCAGCTGCATTCCTCTCCACATAGCATTTCCACCTCGGCTGAGGCCGCGGTGGGCAACTCGGTCGCTTGAGGCCCGGCTGGAGGAGAAGGAAGGAGAAAGGCGGCAGCGACAACGGCGGCGGTTCCCGAAGGCTCGTCCTTGCCCAGCTCCAGCTCCTCCAGATCTTCGGCCGCGCAGGCCGCTGGGCTGAGCGACGCCTTCGGAACGGGCTGAGGCCTCCGGGCCAGGCTGCCCTTCGTCCTCGCCGGGCTCCTCTGCGACGCCTCAACCGCTCGGCTGCCCGGGCTGCGCGGAAGCGATTCGGCCCGGGCAGGCGATGCCGGCGAGCTCCTGGCTTGGACGGGCTCCGCGGCGCGTCGGGCCGGGGTTTTTCGTATAGTGGGGCTGCCGGCCGTTTTACAGGAGGCGCTTAGCTGCTCGGGTGTCCCGGGGCCCACCGCGCCAGTGCGGCGGAACTCCCGGGAGCCGCTGCGCTGCCTCTGCGCCGTCCGGTTATGGCAGGTGATGGCGAACTTGCTCTCGATCTCATTCCAGGCCACGATAAAGACAAACTTCTGCTTCTCCCGCTCGTTGAAGGCGTGAGGCCTCACGGCCACCCAATCCGCCTCCAAGGTCTCTTCCAAGGCGAAGGTGCTCATGGTGGACCGACACCGCGACGACACCCCCCCACCCGCCTCCCTATTCTCTCACGGACGTCGCGAAGCTGGGACGGGGGGTGGAGGGGGAGAAGTCTCTGTTCCGGTCAAGAATGCCGGGGGGGTCCTAGTCACCGCCCAGCCTCAGCCATGTTAACGGCCGGCATCGGAAACCCAAGCGGGCGGAAACCCAAGCAGGAAAAATGCCAGGCTAGCCAGGACCCGGAGAGCCGCGGTGGAAAGGCGCCAGAGACCCGCCGGTGACTTCAACGGCCGTTGCTGCTGCTGCCGCTGCTGCAGCGCGCGCGCGCGCCTTCCGCGCGCTCTGCTTTGTTGTTAGGAGTCTGGCGGCCGCAGAGTCTCCCGCACAGGTACTTGCAGGCGGTCACGTGGAGACGCCGGATCTGTTTACAAGCCACCGCGAGGCCGCTGTCCCGCCTCTTGCGCTGTTTGCCCTCCCCGCCTCTTCCCTTGAGCGGGGGGTGGGGGGGGGGGGGAGGAGGTCTCATCCTCCAGTCCGCAGGACAGAAAGGACGGCGCGGTACCACATGACT
>JANHFT010006265.1:0-15763 GCA_032467955.1 Pseudoxenodon macrops
AGGTGCATCTTATACTCAGGTGCATCTTACACTCCGAAAAATACAGTAAGTTGTAAACATGGGTTGTTGTTTTTTAAAGTTCATTTCCATAGGATAGGATAGGATTGGATTCTTTATTGGTCAAGTGTGATTGGACACACAAGAAATTTGTCTAGCAGGGCTGTCATTTTGGTGGGAATGGGGTGATGGAAGTACCTGAAATCTAAAAAGCAGCAGCTGTTCCGAGTGTATCCCAACAGCTCAAATGGAAGCCAGCATGGGAAGGCAAATCACAAATGGTGAGCAGATGCCCAAGCATGCGCAGCCGGCAAACAAGTCACGAGAAACAAAGCACTGCATTGGTGGAGGTGGAGTGAGCACAGGGTGTGGCGTGGGAGCTTTAAAAAGTGGTGGGCACTTTCACCAAACATTGCTGTCAACAATTCGCTTTGTGAATGTCATTGAGTGCAGGAGGGTGAGCAGGATAAAAGAGAAAAGTACTGGGTGATTAAGAGTCAATTACTGAAGTGTGAGTTTGCATGCTGCCACAGAACCTGACAGGTTACTCATAAACAATCAAATGGTACTAGGAAACAAAAAAATATAAATTGTAAAGATACAAGCAAAATAGGCAGTCATAAGTGGGAAGAGATGGGTATTAGGAAGGATGAGAATAGTAATACAGTCTTAGTTAATAATTTGATAGTAAAGAATGTATAAAAGGAGACTACAAAAATTAAGCCCATTGTGGCTAGTCTCTCATCAGAGACAGAAATAAATTCAGAGGCTTAACTAACTGTATAGAATATAAGATGAAGTGCATTATAAACTCACAAAAGACTCTATTTTGCCACCACTCCTGTTAAAGAAATTCCTAAAACCTGATCAAGAGGCAAAGCACTACGGTAATAACAGAAAAGTGTCAGAATATTTTTTGTCATTTATTGATAGTTATTTGAATTTCAAAATAACTAATACCTTAACCAATGATTCCTTCATTTATCCTAAGTATAAAAACTAAAGTATTATAAATGCAAAATTTATATTTCTAGTGCACAAAAACTTACACAATTACTTAGGAATTTAATGCTTTAACCACAGAAATCAATGTTCAGTTATTAATGTGATTGCTTTTCTTTAGAAAGATTGCTTTGAATACCACTGGCTGTACTGAATTGAATTGTTTGCTTGGTCGTAAGTCTCTCCTGAACTCTCTCAAGTTGTAATGGAAGTCTGGAGTTCTGCAGAATTCAGTTGAAAAACTCTATTCTAGAGACAGTATGAGGAAGTTGTATTAAACTGCACAGAATCCTCCTTGACAAAGGAAAATATACATGGATGATATCCTGGATGAATTATTTGTTCTTCATTGACCTGGCTGTAATAATTAGGGGTTCACCCTAATTTCTCCCAACAATTTAAGAATATCTCCTGCACTTAAAATTATTGCAACGAAACAAGTAACAGTAATTCCAATGCCTATAAGGCAGGCAGCAATGTTCAGGTATCTGGCTTTCTTCCCATAGGTAGCTGCATTTTCAGGATCTCCAATAACTTTACGATCCCTTGCCTGAAAAGGATAAAATGAAAAGAAAATTAAACCTTAAGGCATATTTATACCAATTATAAACTTCAATTTATCTACATACGACCTGCTGTGAAAATTAATGCTATGTTCAATCAAATAGCAAAGTTCCTGTCTTTCATATTTTTGTTCATATTTTAGCCTTGTGTGTGTGTGTGTGTTACACTTGGGAACAGATCTAAAACAGTATTTGTCCATTTTATTTTTGCTTCTTTTTTATTCCACTTCCCTGCAAAGAGTATTTTTTTTGGTGTTAATATCTTTATAACACTGAACAGTATGGATACAAAGTGTTGAGAGAGTAGTGTATTAATATCATCAGTAAATAACCCACTCTTTTGAAGACGGGTGATAGCAACAGATTGGGATCAAGTTTTTCTCAGAAAATTTGAGAAAACCAGAAACATTTTGGAAGACTGCTCTTCCAAAAGCACAATGCCTTTCCTTTAAAAAGGACCTCATTCTAAGACCAAAATCTAGTGGGGACACCCACCCACCCCAATATGAACTTCATTAGCAAACAAAGTCAAAGCTGGTTTCTTCACATATTCTTATCACACACAAAAAGCTAGAGCTAGAAAAGAGAGATTACTAAAGCAAACATCTCACAAATGTTAAATTTGAAAGAAAAAAACCCCATCCCTTTCTTCTTAATACACCCAACAAAAATACCCTATGCTATTAAAAAAATACCAACCCCTAAATCCCTAAATTGTGTCAGCGTTCGGGAGAATTAAGTTTTCTTAAAATGAGCCAGGAGGCATGGCCTTCTGCGTTAATGGCCTTCAGCGTTAAGCGAGGCTTGGCAGTTTTTGCACGGAAAAGTCACGATTATGCAATTCTGTAGAGAAAAAATCCAGCCGGCGGCGCAGGGAAGAAGGAAACGGAGCCTGGAATTTCCACTTAATGGGGGGGCGTAAAAGACCTGTGGATTGTAGGGTGGAACGGAGCAAAAACTCAGAAAAGTAAGCGAACCCTGAAATACTGACCGAAGCAAAGAAAGAGAGGCAAACGTTTCCCGAAAGAAATGTTACGCCAGGGGGGGAGAGAAAGTCCCATGAAATCGAAACTATAGAATATCTACTGGGGGGGAAAAGCTCCGGCGCCTTAAAAAAAAGGCTTCTCGGTCCCTTCTGAGCTCGCCTCGCTCACCTTGATGGAGAAGACGAGGGCGCTGAAGCTGAGACAGCAGAAGCAGTAGCCGCTTAAGAATAAAAGGTTGAACAACGACCAGAGGAGATAGTCCCTGGGCTGCTCCCCGGTGAGTCTCCTACAGACAGGTTTGAGGCCGGCGGAGCACTCCTCCTCGTTGTCGGCGCCGTCGTAAGAGCGGGGCTGCAGGTCGAGGAAAACGGCGTCGGACGACATAACTGCCCGAGACCCGCAAACTCTGCTGAGCGTCCCACAACCAGAGCGGGCGGGGCAAAACTCAAGGAAAGGAGAGGGCGGGGCTACCTGAGGGCCGTGGAGTCTTGGCAGGAGAAAACTAAATCTAGGCAGAAGTCAAGAGAACAAAACCGAGTGACTCAAGCCCAGGGAGGAGAATGACGGTGGCCTTTGTTGAACCAATAGCTTGGGAGCTGCCTGAGTTTCGAAACAGCGCAAGCCTCACGCGTGCTTAAGAGCTGATGTTTCTAATCCCGCGGCAGCCCAAAATGGCCTTTTGTGATGCTTGCCTAATATAAGAGCTCCAGGATGCCTCAAACCACGTACTCCGGTGGGCGGGGCCGCGGGCAAATATTGGGAAGCCCTTTTCCGTCAGGCCCAGAGTGAGAGAAGATGCGAGTGCTCCCAACGTAGCTTTCAGTGTATAAGCAGTCGTGGGGGAGGAACCTTTTGGCCTCGGGTCGAACATTCGGAAAACACCTAACTTAACTGCTGGCTTGTCAGCCCCCAACAAGAGCAAAACATGTTAAAAAAAACATAGTCCAATCGTGTGTGGTGCTGTGTATTATATAAAGTAATTTGAAATAATAAAAAAATGGAATATGAGTAAAACGAGATCAGACATATGTAAATTAAGAATGAAAAAAATCATTAAAACAGTTTTGTTAAAATATTAATCATATTAATCACACAGCAGGAAAACCAATTATGCAAAAGCAAACTGAGAAAAAGCAAAAAAATATATCAGTGACTAACATGCATATTGATAATTGTGCTTAAAATACTGCACCAAAATTTACCCTACTTTTAACTTTGAATTGAACTAACAAAAAATAAGCAACACAATGCATTTGACTTGTTTAAAGAGTTTCATTGCTGAGTTTTTATAAGTATGAAATTGAAGGTAAGTACTTGATTCAAACTGATGGTCAAATTGACCCTAGGTTTTGCCTCATCACTCTCCAATAAAAAAAGATTGTGGAGTTGGAAGATTATATGATTTATTAAAATACTTCAGCAAAAATGGGTGTCTATGAAAAAAGAGGGAACCCAGGACAAAAAATCAGATTTCCCTTTATACTAAGAGCAAAAAAAAAAAGTACGAAAGAACAGCTGATTGGATGGAAGAAACTATCCTGCCTAGTTATATCAAAGATATGGACCGTTAGTTAAACAAGTCAGCGGTGAAATGTACTTACCTTCCCTACCGGTTCAGAAGTGCTAATTTCACCTGGTATTCGGTTCCAACTTACAATTATTTTTTTGTAATTTCTTTTTTGTAGTGGCACTTTTCATTCTGCAAACAATTTGTTTCTAGATCCTCAAGTTGAGACTTCACTTTGACAACACTTGTCAAATGGTAAATTGGAACTCTGTTAACAGACGCTCTAATCCTTCAATTTGTAGCCATTGAAAAACATTTAATTCTATAGTAATGTAGGTTGCTGCAACTGGATACTTGTTTTAATTGTCTATTCTGAATTTCAGAAGTGATTCAATCTTCTGAACAACTGATCAATTATTGAGTTTAAAATATGCAGTTTTAGCCCACATATCTCATTTGAAGATTTGAACTTTACTTTAAAGGCTTTTATATAACATATATATTGATGTAACATAACATCAATACTTTTGCCAAAATGTCATAAGTTTAAATTCAGTTCATATGAACTGAAAGGTCTGTAAAAATATCAGTATGCTATCCCATGTACAATAATTAAGCTGAGGAAACTGATCTAAATTTTTATTCTCAACATATAACTTAATTTTTTCATAGCATTCTATAAATCTCTGGGGCCTTTTCCTAGGCTCAGCCACCTCACATTGTTTTGTATCAGCAGTAGAAGGCGCTTTTAATAAATTATCTTCACTGAGGGATTTTCTATGCTGAGCTTTGGAGTGAGCAATGTGGAAACTTGCTGATATTAAATTCATAGGGCCTGTTAAGAATTTAAGGAAGTTATTTGATTGACATTCTTTGTGGTGCAGTTGTTCAGATTCAACACATTTCTTGTTCACATGAACACAAAAACTGACTATGATGTTGATAGTGCACTCATTTTGGAAACTGCTTGTACCTTGAAAATGAGCTTCACTGTGCAAACAACCACTCCGTGCAGTGGTTGGAAGATATGCTATATTCCCATTACATTTTGCAGGTTGCTCTCTCTCTTTCATGTCACCACTAATCACAATTCTGAAGATGACAGATCACATGCTGATATGAATGGTAACAATCCACTTTAAGCTCTGGGTTGTGCAGTGTCACATATTTTTTGTATTTTTGCTTATTCAATTTTTTTGGTAACTCAGCAAGACAAAAGAGTTATTGTAGGGTGTTGATGAATGCCGGTGTGTCACCCAAAACATTGTGGTGTTTCATTTTTGAAAAGTATGTTGCCATCACTACAGCAATCTCAAAGCATCTTACAACAGTACAGGAAACATTGTTGTGAAAGAATACTGATGGAGTTTCAGTGACCATTAAGGGCTTGGAAAGACCAACAGGAAAAAATGCAGTTTAGAAAGCATCCAAAATACGGCCGCCGAGCATCCCACCTTAATTTTTTAACTCTTGTTGGACAAAAATCGGTAAAAGGGAACTTTCATCCCATTTGTGGCTTATTTGTTTTATCCCGGGGGGGGGGGAATTCAAAACCTTTCCCTACCAGCTCTTGGTGGGCATGGTTTGATGGTCATGTGACTTGGTGGGCCGGCATGGTCAAGTCGACATCACTTCTTTGCCCTTTCTTGAGAAAGAGAGACTCTCGGGGATGGTATCTAAAGCCAGTATCCCAGCAACAAGAGAATCAATGACACCCCTTGGAAGGAAAACTTGTGTTAAGCCTCTCAAGCTATTAGTTGATAGCTCGTATTTCTCAAAGTCGGCTCCCTTTAGAAGACAATGGCTGCAATCTAATTAGGACACTTCACATTAAGCAAGCTGCAGGAATCCATTCCACATAGGACCGTCGTGGGAAAAACCAGATTCCAGGAAGTGGCAATCTTTCACGTGCTTCCCGGGGTAGAAATTTCCTTGAATTCCATGGGATGCAGAGGGAGGGAGGGAGAGACTTCTCCCTTCCACGAACCTTCGGGAAGCTGAGTGCGAAGTTTGTCCCAAACTCCAAAGGAGGCTGAGGGAGAAAAAGAGAGAGTGTAAATCCCGCCCCCCAAAAAACCTCAAATTACCTGTGAGAAAAGCACAGCATGGGAATTCCCTGCTGTGGCACCTGTGGCCAAAGCCTTGTCAATCCCACCACCACCACCAGCACTTCCTCCTCCTTTCCTGCCTCGGAGGTGAGAGCTTCCTGATACTGTTTCGGATCCTTCAGGGCCCCCACCTGTTTTCCTTTCCCGCCAACGCAAGGTAACCTGCGGAGAGAATATTTGTTGGCGGCCTTCCCTCTTAAAAGCCATGGTCGAAGTTGGAGAGGTTGTTGTTGGAGGAACTCGGATGGTAGGCTTGGTGCCAAGGACTGCTTATTATTCCCTAAGATACTTGTATCATACTGAGATTGGCTGGGGTCTCTGGGAACTTGGCTGGCTGCCAGGAATGTGATTTGTTGCCCACCAGATCACTTTGCCTGTTCTTCAATCGCAGCTTAACTTCATTCAACCATGATGTTTTGCCAGATTGTGAGTCGGACATGTGACCTGTGAATTGGGATACTGGGTGGTGTTGGTCACGGAATGCCCCTCTGCCGTCAAGGTATCCCCGGACATCCTGGGCACGCGGTCTTTCCTCTCTCCACAGCAGCCCGCGTTCAACACTTTCCCCGCATTTCACCAGGTGCCAGGCCACGGCTGCGCTACACCCACAAATGCTCCTCCGGCTCCAGGGGAAGAAGCTGCCTCGCTCTGCTTTGCAACCGGCACGGAGAGCAGGTTCGGCTGGGCGGGAGCCGGAAGGAAGAGGGGGGTCCAGCCTTGCCCATGGGGAGCCGAGCAGGACCGTGTGGTTGCTTTGGCGTGGTTGCTCCAGCGGCTTTGGCTCTTTCTCTGGTCGTGCCTTTCCCAGGCCCTCCCCCGCTGGCCACGTTAATATGGCTGATAGCATTGAGAGGGCGAGCGCATGTCATTCACTTCGCTGCTAAAGTCTCTCAAACCAACGTGTGAAGGCCTGCAGCTTGCAGGGAGGGAGATTTGAATTGGTTCGGTTTGGCGAACTGACTCTAATTGTCCCTAACGCCTTGGCCGAGCTGGGCTGAGCGGGTCGAATTTCACCCCGGTTTTATCTCCCTTCTCAAGTTGAAGTTGCTTTGTCTGCTCAAGCAGGGCCCTGGTTTCCAAATACTTCATAATGGATTTACAAAGCTCAGTAAAGCTTACATGCATATGTTCAATAACATCGGCTTAAAAATCTTCCATAGTCAGATTTCTATGCAGACATGATGATGGGGTAGTAAAAATGGAGAAGGAACAGTTGTTACTTAAAATGAAACTTTAGCCCACCTAATTGCATATAGGTGTTTCCTGGGAACAATAATATGCCTCACATCATCCTGCAAATTATGAATTTTTCATGATTTGGGCAATGGTAGCACAACATACCAGGGTAAATAAAATAGTCAGCCAAAGCCCACTGTCGAGGTTCCGACAGATATCGAATTAACTCATGAGTCTCAAGCCAAGTTTCAAAAGAGCAGCATGTTAGCATCTACTCAAGTGAGGTTTGCTCTGCCACCCATGAGTTATGGGTCACCTTTGACCCTGTTCCTCCCCTCCTTTCAGTCTGTATCATAAATCACATTCTCCACCGAGGTATTCCAGCAGGCTGTAGAGACACGCCTCACAACCCGGCTTTGGTAATTTGAGATTCAACATTGGAAGAAGGTATGTGCTCCCCCCCTTGCTTCTAGTGGCAACTCAAGAGCAGACTAGAAATGCTTTTGTGAGTTGACACCAAGATTTATTAAAATACTTATTACAGAATGAGTAAATGCTGGAGGTACACTTCAAGCTGAGTTTTGGGTAAGATTGTAATATTTCAAATTGGGGGAAAAGTTAACCAGTCCTTTGGTTAAACTCTTGTTCTCTGGGGTATGCTTACATAATACATTAAGCTAAAAATCATAATCAACTATAAAGTCAGCATTCACACAGCATTTGCACAGTGTAAGATCTAGTGGGGTGGGAAAGCAGGCACAAGGCCTGCAGGGACCCCCAAAGTCAAGGGATACCTCTTGAGGTGGACACAGCCTTGGGAAGGCCAGGATAGGCCATGAGTGAGCTTGGGAGATGCTGCAATGTGGGCCTGGACCTGCACAAGGCTTCCCATGGCCTTCCCCACCCTCTCCCTTTCATGACTCATACAGGCACTTAATAATTGCATTGAGAAGAATGGGGGTGGTATCTGGCACATGGAACCTGAAGATTTCTTTAGAAGATAGGCTTAAGATTGAGAAGGATCTTGAAAGACTTGTCCAACACAACAAAATGCAATTCTATGATGAGAAATGTAAAATTTTATACTTGGACAAGAAAAACCAAATGCACAGATATGGAATAGGCAGTACTTGGCTCAACAGCAGTAACTGAGAGGGATCTAGGAGTTCTAATGGACAATTACTCAAGGATGAGCCAGTAGTGTGCCACAGCTGCCAAAAAGAGCCAATGCAGTCCTATATTACATCAATAGAGGGGTAGTATCAAGGTCACGTGAAGTGTCAGTACCTCTTTATACTGCCATGGTAAAACCACATTTGAAATATTGCAGGAACTAGATATGTCTAATCTGACAAAGAGAAGGACTAGTGATTACTTGATAGCAGTCTTCCAATATTTGAGGAGATGCCACAGAGAGGGGGGAGGGGTGTCAACCTATTGTCCAAAGCATTTCAGAGCCGGACAAGAATAGTTATCTATTTATCAAAGAGAACCAACCTAGAACTAAGAAGAAAATTCCTGGCAGTGAGAACAATCAGTGGAATTAATCTGCTGCTATTAGAACAATTCTGTGAATAAGCAAAAGCAGTTTCTTTATTGCTGATCTCCTATTTTACAAGAATTTCATCTGGTAAAGGATGGTTCCATAGATACCCAGATTCTGAATTGTGAAAGATTTTAAAGGTGCCAACTAGTACCTTCAATTGCACCTGACAGCTAGCTATTAATTAGTGCAGCTCTGTACAGATATGGAATATATAATCTTGTAATATCTAGTTTCCGTCTGACATAGGAATGAAGGAAACAAAAACAATAATGAACATTTAGGGAATGAATGTTTTTATCAGCTGCCTTTTGCCAACAAAAACTCTTATCTATATAAAATATAAAGATGTGTTTTTTATTTGTTTTGAATTCACCTCAACTTCATACTGAAATACAGAAAGCTATGATATTGAAAACATACTGAAACACAAAAAACTGAATGTTCCATGAGAAATCAAAATATAGTAACTCTATTTGTTGACTGCCCAAAGTCACTTAAAATGGGAAGTATATACATTTGATAAATAAATATAATAAAATAAAATATAACAGCAACAAAAATGGATGATTCCTAGGAGCAACAACATTAGGAAGACAGAAATCTCGATCTTGGGTTAAAGATAACATCAACTCAGTTAAATAATCTACTTTTCAATAAATAACTTCAATAAATTGTGGTAAGGAAATAGGATACAGATGCAGTGAAGAGAATAATCTTTATATACCCAAAAGTGTAATCAAGCTGTCAACTGATATGCTTAAGGCATGCAAAAGAAAGCTAAACCAAATGCTAAAGTAGAATATATAGTTGAAAATTGTATTTTGGATGTATAGTTTAGTTCCTTCTTAAGTCTCCTATTTCATCTGGAAGCTTCATTATTTCAAAGATTATGTTAACGATGAACAGTGCACTACTGATTAGTATAATGATGAAAATAATGTAGACTATGATGGTTATCGTCACTGCAGCAATATTCAGGTACTTGGCTGTCCTGCCATTACTAGCTGCACCTTCAGGGTCTCCAAGAACTTTACGATCTCTTGACTGAAGTGAAAAGGGAAAGAAACCGATTTAAAAAAAAAGAATTAGCAATGGAAACATCTTTGCAAATGTTTTAATCACTTAAATCTTAGGTAATCACATCAATATCAATAGTTTTCTCTTCAATGTAATCAAGAACGATCTAGGAGTATTGTATCCCTCTTTATGTAGAAATTAGAGCAGTGTTTTCCAATTTGGCCACTTCTAGGTATATGGACTTCAACTGCTAAAATTCTTATGAATTGCTGGCGGGTTGGGGATTTGAAGTCTACATACGGTACTTAGAAATAGCCTCAATTAAGAAATGTTGATTTACAGAGTAACATTCTGTTCCTGAAAAATGGAATAAGATACACAACTTTTAACGAATTATTGATCTTTTATGTTTTTTATATATTGGGAAGAAGGTAAGAGCACCAAAATGCACCACTGGAAATACAATTTTTTGTGTGTGAAACACTCTAGAGGAAGAATGAGCAATCTCTTTTTGTAGCAACTAGATATCCCTGCTCAAAGCTTAATAAAACAAACAAATAAAGATGTTTTCAGCCCTGTCAACTTTATATCAACATTAACATTAATCCTTATATACCAGATATAGTGTTTATGCTCTTTTAGATTGTACAACTCCAGTAAGCATAGTGAATATTCAAGAAATTCTGAGTGTATTCCAACATTTGGATGTCCACAAATTTCTACTTTATATATTGTTAAGGTAAAATAGACACAAAATATTATAATCTAAAAAATTAGCTTGATTTATCACTAACACGCCTACAAATTTAGTAAATAGACAAATCAAATATTTTACTATACAAAATTGGAAGGCAAACCCATTCTTCCAAATGGTGGATTTGCTGGAAAGCGGCAAAAATACCAGAAATTTGCAAAAAAGCCAGAAAGTGGGGGGGGGGGGAGAAACCCACCAAAAACTGGCAAAAAATAGCAAATTACAGTCATGTATGGTCATAAAGGTGAGCAGGTTGCCAAGTGCCTGAAACATGGTCTTGTGACCATGAAGGACACATTTTAAAAAGACTGAAAGTGCTTTATGGCCTGTAAAGCATCCATTCTGATGTCACTGTAATTTCAAATGGTCATGAAGTGATTGGTCAAAAGTCCAGGACTACCTGTATATCTGTTCTATAAGATACAGACATATTCAGGGAGAATCTATAGATTAGGTTCAGTAATATTGACTAGACCCAGCAAATCTAGAACAACCCAGTCAATGGAACGGTTTTGGAATCTGGTTTCCCAGATCCTGGATCAATAATTATTATGTCAGATGCCTTATTAACTATATCAAACTTCCTTTATTTCTGGCTCTAATCCAACTCATATTCCCATTCTTATCTAGAGGAACTTAAATGCAGTTTTCAACTTCCCACAAAAGTTTGCTCACTCTTGCTTTAGGGAAAGAGTAGGAAACCAGACTTGGTTTCAATTCTAAATTAAACTAGGTGATGTTAGGGGCAGGGCTTTTCAGGAATGAGACTAGTCAATATTGTGTTTTCATCATCCATGCACTTTCATCAGAGATCAGATAAGCAAACACTATCCTCCAAAGTTACCACAATAACTGAGAAAAGTTATTTTCTTTATGCATCAAGCAAGCACAGAAAGCAGTATTCTACTCTATTTGATACAGACACGAAAAAGAAAGCCTGTCAGATATCCCTTCTTTTCCTAAGGGATAGAATTATAGAATTGCTGAACCAGAATCACATTTGTTGACAGTTGTGAGCTTCATGCTGCTAGAGGCCCCTTAGTATATATTTTATTATTTATTTTATTTATATCCCACCTATTATTATTTTTACAAATAACTCAAGGCAGCAAACATGTCTACTGTTTTCCTCCTACTATTTTTTCACAACCACCCACCTGTGAGGTGAGCTGGGCTGAGAGAGTGACTGACTCAAGGTCACCCAGCTGGCTTTCAGGGCTAAGGCAGGACTTGAACTCATGGTCTCCTGCTTTCTAGCCTGGTGCCTTAAACAGAAGACCAAACTAGATTTCTTATCTACACACAAATGGTGTCTCATTTCAAATTAACAAAGAACTTTTCCCCAAACTTTCTTCTGCCACAGAAGATGAGGTTGAGTGGGGATTTTTATTTTAATCAACAAAAGGCAGCTTTAAGTCAACAATGATTTTCCCAATATTTCCCCTCAATATGAGTTGTTGTGTTGATTTAGCTCCTAACAAGGCAATTCTATGGGACCCAGTTTAGGGCAATAATTAAACTATCAGATTACAAAATTGAGAAGCCATGAGTTCTAATTTCAAAAAATCAGCTGGATTACCATGGACAGACCACACTCTCTCAGCCCTAGGGAACAGGTAGTGCAGAAGTCCTTCTGAAGATTGCAGGAGCTTCTCCAGGTAGTCCCCAGGAGTCAAAAACTGACTCCAAGGCACATGTGCATGCATGCATACACACAACCACAGATTCTGTATGACAAAATCTAATTACAAGTAGTCCTTGATTTACAACCACAATTGAGTCCTTAATTTCTGTTAAGTGAAACATTTGTTAAGTGAGTTTTGCCCCATTTTTCCACCTTTTGTTGCCTCAGTTGTTAAGTGAATCATTGCAGTTGTCAAATTAATAACCCCGTTGTTAAGTGAATCTGGCTTCCCCATTGACTTTGCTTGTCAGGTCGCAAAATGGGATCACATGACCTAGGGACAGTCCAACCATAAGTTTGAGCCAGTTGCCAAGTGTCAGAAACCTGATCACGTGATCATGGGGGTGGTGCAACTGTTGTGTGAGAAATGGTGGTCACTTTTTGCAGTGCTGTTGCAACTTTGAATGGTCGCTGTATGAACTATTGTTAAGTTGAGGACTACTTCTAATTCAAGAGGGCATGTATTGTACTGTATATTGAGGCAAGTATTGTACTGTATATTGAGGCAAGTATTGTACTGTATATTGTGACAATTTATTACTACTTATAAATAGAGCAGTATTTACAACAAATGCATCTTCGATTTGGAGAGAAGCCGAAGTAGAGATCAAGATCTCTAGACTAGAAAGAAATGAGGAGGGTAAGACAGAGAAGCAGCCGAGTGTGAAAAAAGAGGAGGGGAAAGAATGAGAGGGTGCTTCCCATCTTTTCCAGCTGCGTTCACCTTAATGGAGAAGAGGAGGGCGCACAAGCCAAAGCAACAGCAATTGCAATTGGTAAAACTGAACAGCGACCAGACCACATAATCCTTGGCCATGGGAATAGAAATGGCCTTGGGGTATTGATAGACACTGGTGGGGCGCATGGCGACCTCCTCCGCTTGAGTCTCCATGGCCAAACCAACCCTCCGCTCACCAACGGCGACTAACTCCGGAAAGAGCCGGGCGTGAACGTGGCCGAGCTCGCGGAGACGCCGCCAAACGGTACAGCTCTCGGCCTCCGATGATCGGACGGGAAGCGGGAAGCCCATCCCTGCGGCTCGCGCCCCGGTGCGGTGCGAAAATGGCCAGGAGGTTGGGGTGTTGCAAAGCCTTTCCTTGCGAGGGGCAAGGAAAGCCCTTAATTCTGTCCTTTGCACAGCGAATTTTAGGGCTGGTTCCGCTCTTGGTACTGCGATGTCGGCCTCGCCTCGCCCTTCAAAGCCGTTTTTAAAATTCTCTAGATCTACGTTTACTAAACAAGCGAAAGGTCGGCCCTGATGGTCGTTAACTCCGTCCACCCTCGGATTAACCTTTTCCTTTTTAAAAAAATATGTGCTTCTAGAAATGTAGAAGAAAGGATTGCAAAAACAGAAATAAACTTACCGTTTCATTTTTCCCCTTCTGTTTTTGGTTTTAAGTCAGATTTCCTCCTCCATAGAAGTGGGGGTGGGATCAGGAATCTGGTAAGGTTTATTAAATTTTGGTAAACTTCATTGGATGTTTTTCATGCAGGAATTTACAGCTCAGCTTTAAAGCTGTTCTGGCACATTTGCAATGAAACAATCTGATTTCTTTGTAATCCAATGGAACTTTCCCCATTTTTACAATCCTAATTTGTCTCCAAAACTGGATTTTTCATTGCCAAAAACACTAAATCTTTCCTTCTTGCATTAGAGGGTTCAGCTTGAAAGTCTCTAGCAAACTCTTCAGATGGGAATCTATTATTTCACATAAAGTTGTTCTGGAAGTCCTGTTTTTTCCTAACAGTGACTAAATTTAGCTATCAAGTTCTGAATTGATAGTGTGGCAGTATTTACATCGACATTGGGATATGTGCAGCAGTTTTGCAATGCTTTGGATTGAAGAAGTCAATATTCTAAAGTACATTTTCTTTTTCCCATGCCCTGGAAGGGTATAAGTTTTGGCAGAGAGAGTTCTGAGAATTTACCAGTAGCTTTATTCCATTCCCAGCATAAAATTTGTTAGAACTGCACCATGAGTTTAAAACATTAAACGAAAATGAATGGGATGTCGACTCTTGAAAGCTCAGTCCAGAAGCAGAGGTTCATAAATGAAACTTTGGCTGAAGAAATAAATATAGTGCGTTCCATTAAATCTTAAGAGTTCTCATTGTTCAAAGCTACACTTGTTCTTTGTATTTGGGAAAGCAAATAGACTTATTTTGTATGTGAATTTATGACAATGTCCTGTAGTATGCTTTTGATTGAGACTGTCGGTTTCAAGAGGCTAGAAAATGCACTCCTTTGTTTTTTTGAGGTTTTTTTTATTAAACAGAAATTGCACTGGCAGCAGCTGTACAAGCTGATCTCAAACTGCATTCCTTCAAGAGAGTTTCCATAACACCAGCCTAGAAAATAAAAGAGGGCAACAGTTGTCATTTGGTATGCCTTGAAAACTGAAAAGATTTTTAATATATTTTCTGCCACTTTCATTATGGATATTTTCAGATACTTGCAAGACTACTGAAGCAGCTACATGTGGAGTTTTTACCTTGTTAAAAAGAAATGGAGTGATTTAGAGGATTTAATTACCTGCCACCTTACTTTGCAGTGACAAGTCATTGCATCTGAGAACAGATAATCAATTTTGTTGTGCTGAATAAACCTACCTTGGATCTGATAAATGTGTATCTTTAAATACTCAAGGATTGATTGATGATTACAGCAAATCTGAGAATTACCATTTTTTTCATAGATGATGGTCTTTGGATTATTAGGTCCATTTGAAAACATGAAATGATCTTAGATATAGCAGTTAAGAATCTGGTATTGTATTTGGCTTCCTATTCACCCCCCTCACCCTCCCGGGTATCAGAGCTTTTACTATGCCTAATAGCAGACCATAGCAATAGATATCTCCTTAGATTGTTCTTTCAGTTGCCTTTTAATACTAAAACCATCATATTCTTCGAAATCAAAGCTTCTTCTGATAGAGTTGATTCAGGGTTCTATACTTGACCCATACAATTTGTTTTGCTATGATTGATTCATATTTATACAATCACAATTCATGTCATAATTTTTATCTTTTAGTTTGAATTTATTTCATAAATGTTCTCATGCTGATGTCGCCGATCTTGATTTAGCTCTTTCATGGACCCTTTTTATCAAATGGGAATGGGATATATATCCCATTTTTGAGAAAAACAGGCCATTTTTCACAAAAACTGTGTCGTTTTTGCCTTCCCCCAGCCCACAGAAGCAGTCTGCAGCCCCGCTGTTTGCAAAAACATGTAAAACGGGCCTGTTTTTGGGAAAAAACCACCCCCATTTTTGTGAAAAACAGCTCGTTTTTCACAGGAATGACGTTTTTGCCCTCCCTCAGCCCTCAGAAGCAGTCTGCAGACCTCCCAAACCCTCTATGCACCCCTTTTTTTGCAAAAATGGGTGAAAAACAGGCTCATTTTTGCAAAAAACAGGGT
>JANHFT010006265.1:22290-34609 GCA_032467955.1 Pseudoxenodon macrops
ATATCCACTCTGTTTTTCTCTCTGTCTATGCCTCCTCTCTGTCCCCCACTTTTATAAACCACTAGCCCTGGGATGGGGGACCTATGGCACACGTGCCACAGGTGGTACATGGAGCCATATCTGAGGGCACATGAGGCACTGCCGTATGTCAGCTCCAGCGCGCATGCGCACACCGACCAGCTGATTATTGGTCTTCTGGAGGACTGGGGGAGGCTGTTTTTGGACCTTTCCTGAAGCCTGAGGAGAGCGAAAAACGGCCCAACAGGCCAACCGGAAGTCCAGAGGCTTCAATGAGGCCTGTGCGCATGCGCGGGGGAGGGGAGCAGCATGGGGGCAGCACACGCATGCGCGGGGGGAGGGCATTCCATTATGGATGTGGGCACGCCCACCCTTTTGGCACCCGAGCAGAAAAAGGTTAGCCATCACTGCACTAGACGATTCCTTCTGCTTCCTCCTATTTTATTTAAGGGGATAAAACTCCAGTGATACTAACTGGTGAAATAACCTACAAGAGGTGAGTTGCCAGTTTAGAGAGAAAGAAAATGTCCCTTTCTTTCAATATACATGCCTTTTTAGTCCTCAGAAAGGAGCACTGTTATCGCTGTTTTATATACCGAGTCAAATCCATGCTTAAACACACAGGTCAAATATCAAATATTTAGCTTGGCTGCCATTCACAAAACCTTACAAAATGCTGTTGATGTCGGGTTCCCACCAGAGAACAGAGCGACTGCTTAGGAAGTATTTCTTTATTGTACATAGGCTCTCTTGGGCAGCTGATGGGCTCTGAATGGGCGGATGAAATGCTAAGGAATTATATCCAATCATACTTCAAAGGCTTCCCCTCCTTTTTTCCATATGGACCCTATGAAAAGAGGTCTTCTGCTGCCTTTTCTCACTTGTCCTTATCCTATCTGATGGAGATTGTAGCATGTGAGGCAGAGGTGGGTTCCTACCGGTTCGATCTGGTTCTACGGAACCGTTAGTAACTTGGTGGCCCAGTTCGCTAGAACTGTTAGCGACCTGGGCCTGCCACGGCCCCGAGCTGGTTTCCTTGGCAGCGCCATAGGCACTGCCATCTTGTTTTTCGCTTCTGCGCATGCGCAGAAACTTTTTAAAAAGTCCTGCGCATGCGCAAGCAAAGCATGGGGGCGGCCGTGGCGTGTCCCTGAGTGAACCGGCAGTAACGGAATCCAGAACCCACCTCCGATGTGAGGTGCTCTCTGAGCTTGGTGGTTTTCTTGCAGAAGTTACTCATTACTCAAGTAGGATAACACCATCGGTGTTAGAAGGGAATGGGGTGTGCAGAGAAGAGGAGGAGGAGGAGAACGACAACAATTATGGGGTTCTTGGTGCTCTCTGAGCTTGGTGGTTTTCTTGTGGATGTTTCATTACCCAACTAGATAACACCATCAATGTTAGAAGGGAATGGGGTCTGCAGAGAGGAGGAGGAGGAAAAGGAGGAGGATGACGACTATGGGGTCCTTGGTGCTCTCTGAGCTTAGTGGTTTTCTTGAAGATATTTCATTACCCAAACTAAGTAACATCGGCGCTAGTAGCAAGAAAACAACCAAGCTCAACGAGCACCAAGGACCCCTCATTCCAACCCTGAGCTACAAATAGTCTCCTTTATTGGTACAGTAGCGTGTTTACATTCTCTGCATTCTTTTTCTCCCGTCTAGATAATTCCACAAGTAAGTCTGGGATTTTTTCCTCCCGCTAAAGCAGCCCTGATGCTTGGCGCAAGTCACACATGAATTGACCCTGTGTTCTTGTTCTTGGAAGGGTCTGTTTTCTGTGGGACAGAGGAATAGGCTTTACCCTGTCCCTGGTGATAGACGAGGCTCCTCTGCCCCGTTGAACGGAAGATATGTGTCTCCTGCCATTCAGAACCGGCTTGTTTTAGGCGGTTTCACAGCAACTGAAAATTATTTCAGAAGAGCCGTGATTAGTGCAGTGGTTAGAATGCAGTATTGCAGGCTAACTTTGCCCACTGCCAGCAATTCGATTCTTACCAGGGTCAAGGTTGACTCAGCCTCCCATCCTTCCGAGGTGTGTAAAATGAGGACCTAGATTGTTGGGGGCAAGGGGCAAGAGGCTGACTCTGTAAACCGCTTAGAGAGGGCTGTAAAGCACCGTGAAGCGGTATATACCGTATTTTTCAGAGCATAAGACACACTCCCCCCCTAAAAGAGACTGATAATTTGGGTGCGTCTTATACTCCGAATGTAGCATTTTCAAAGCTTTTTTTCAGACCTAACGAGGCAAGTGAAGAGTGAAGCGATCTTTGCAGGCTTTTTTCATTGCTACTCCCTCCAAAGAACCTTTTTTCAGACCTAAGTCTTTGCAGGCTTTTTTCATTGCTCCTCTCTTATCAGCTGTGCTTTAGAAGCTTTTTTTCAGTCCTAACCAGGGGATAAAATAATGTGCTGAAGCTGACCATACTAAGGACGCTAGCCAGATGAATACCTGTTAGGCAGATTTCCCCCCCTATTTTCCTCCCAAAAATTAAGGTGTGTCTTATACGCCGAAAAATACGGTATATTCTTCTATTTAATCAAAATAGTCAATTTTGCCTTTTCAGCCAACTCCATCAACTTCTGCAGCCATTTGTCCATGTTAGGAATCGAAATGTCCTTCCATTTTTGCGCATACAATAATAGTCTTACTGCTGTCAACATATATAGTAACAAAGTTCCAAATTTTTGCTCCAGGTCTTTTTTTATTAGCCCCAAAAGGAAAAGTTTTGGTTTCATCTTGATCTCCATCTTCAAAATGGAGCACCAGGGAGTGGATCTGCCACTCCAAAGCTCCATTTTGGCCTGCAACATGCCGGGCGAGGCCTGCAGAGGCCCAAACGGAGCTGCAGAGAAGAGCATGTGGCTGAGAGGCTGGAGAGGAGACTGCTTGCTAGATCTTCTCATGGTAAGTGACCCAGTGCGGCAGGTTTGGGGGGAGGGAAGCAATTGTGGGGAGCATGAGATACTTCAGTGGGTTGGGGAGGCCTTGGGTGGTCTTAGGCGGATAGCTTGTTCCATCACTAGGGCTCCCATGGCCTTCCCCATCTTGAAGTACCTCCTGTGCACTTAACAAGCCTTCCATTCGATTAGTGAATGCATGGGGGAAGGGAGGGTGTGATCATGTTCAAGGTACGTGATTCACTACCATGAATCTTCTGGTTAGGAATGAAATGGGCAGGCTCCATTACATTCATAACTGGAGGACTATCTGTAACATTAAATAGTTCTGTTGATAAATAAAAATGACCGTATCTCTCTTTAAAAGTAAACTGGACAAACTGGCAATAAAAATAATTTAAAAAAAGCTAGGGGCAACACAACTAAGCCACACGAGATGTTTTATTTATAGCTTGGCAATGGTATGTCCACATAGGGGGGGAAAAACTCAACAGCCAACTGTACTTGGCTTAGTCATTGTGCTGAGGGTCATCCAACCTCTTTCTTCTGGACATCCTTCCACTCCCCTTAATGACTGCTTTCTTTCCCTTAACAGAAAAGCTACAGACTGGCCCAGCTGGGTCTATTTCTCTGACCAGGAAGTTGCTTGTGAGAGGAAAACAATGAGAGACGCACACACCCCTTCCTGCTCTTTTTGAAGCTGTGAGCTCACCTACTGCTGCTCCTTGTTTTAGAGCTCTGCTTAATCTGGATTCATCTGATAATCTCTGCAGGAGCTTTTGCTTTACACAATGGGGAGCAGGGGAGACCAAGGCTGGAAGAAATGGCTAGGAAAAAGAAAAAAGAAGTGCTTACCTTATGTAAACCTGAACAAGTAAAAAAAGAGTCAGAGACTTCAATACAGATTCTGACCAGACAAACATTAATTAAGAGTAGAGAGGAAAAGGCAACTTTCTGAGAACTTAATGAGCAAGACATAAACAGACGATACAGGAGGTTTTCTTCATGCTATGTGCCCTACTGGCTGGCCTCCCCACCTGCACTTTGGGGCAGGCAAGCACAGTACCACTTATGAAAGAGACCAAACCAGTGTGGAAGCTGGAGTGGAAGACTTTGTAAGGAAAGAAAACATTTGTCTTCTTTCCTTTTCCGCAACTTTCTCCTGCTGCTTGGAATATTCTGAACTTCAGTGTCTGAAAATGCAATTATTGTACTTTAGCATGTTACACAATATGAGTTGGGTCCAGGTAGCTCATGCAAAGGGAGAGAGAGATTATTGGCCAGTCAACTATTTTCTGAGAGAGAGCACAATCAGGAGAGTGACACTAATAGAATTTCTCCCCAGAGGTGGCACACTTAAAACATATTCAGAATGGGGAACCTGTAGTTCCCAAAATGTTGCCAAACTGCAGCTCTCAGAAGTATGACCACCACTAAGGAGAGGTATTAGAAACTGTAGGTGCACTGCCTTATCCTGCCAAAGTCCTGATATAAAGATTGCAGTTCAGCAACAACTGGACACTCACAATTTTTTCATCATTACTTTAATAATCCTCAAGGTAGAGCTGTATTCCCTTTGAAAATTATTCAGAAGGGATGGTGTGTGAACATAGTGCTTTTCTCTGTTTTAAAAACCTGAAAAGCATTTACTTTCAGAGTCACATTAAAGTTGCATTTCTTCAATGATCTGTTTCAATAAACGAGACATTTCCCCCCCCCTGGTTTAAACAGAAGTCTGAGTAAAGCTGTGCCTCCTTTCATGAATAGCTGAGATGCAGGGCACAAAGCAGTTCTTCCAAATCAGATTCAAAGTAGGCTTATCATTAGGAAATTATACCTTGTCAGTGGTTTGGTTCTTTCCCTTTAATGTTTGTTCAATATCATACTATACTGATTTATTTGTATGTGGCACACAATCCTTGCGATTTCTCAAAACTGAATAATATATCCTTCCAGATCTGATGGGAGCTGCAATCCCATCACATCCGGCAGATGCTGCATTTGGGAAACTTCCTATCTTAAACTACTTTCCTATGTTATGGCACCCTCTTGTGTTTCCTATTTTCTATTACATATACACATAAATATACAGGGTGCCACGATTAACATTCTTGGTTAGTTTTCCCAGGACATAATTCACTGTAAGTATAGGACAATTATTTTATGGTGGAGGTAGTGGTGGTTTTAGTCCTGCAACTACACTCATAAACCACAGCTAATGTGATAAAAACATGAAAAAGGAAATTAAAGGAAAAGGAAAAATACAGAAGCATGAGTGCATAGTCGTGTAACTAATCCCAGAAGCAACATTTAAGATGCAAAGTTTTCATTTATAATGTCTATTAACTGACTATGCCAACAATCAATACAAGGCTGTTTATTAGGACTGAAATTGTGTTCATATTAGTAATTTACACTACTGTTTACACTAGACTAGGGGGTCGGCAACATTAAACACTCAAAAGAGCCACAAAAATCCTAACCAGACGCCTCCTTTCAATTCTGGAGCCAACCAGAAGTCTGGTTTCCACCACCACCATAGAGTCTCCTAGCACGGCATCCTTTCTCCTCTACTTGTCCTAGCCAAAAGCCCTATCAATTGTGGAGCTGACCGGTGACAAGGAGCCACAACAGAGGGATGAAAAAGCCACATGCAGCTCCAGAGCCCCTGCACTAGACGTTCTGAAGTTGCTATGCTCTTCCTTTGAACAAAATGGTGGAAATTGAATGGTGCAGCTGATATAAATTGTGGAGTTCTTAATGCTTTCTGAGCTTGCAGGTATTGTTGCACCTAGTTGGGTAATAAAACATCAAACAAACACCCAATTTAGAGAGCACAAAGAATTCCCCAGTTGAACCCTCGTATTTTCTTATATTGTTCCAAATTACTGTAGTATGCTATGATGCCAGTGAGAACAACTGAATAAAATTACACTTCTGTAAATATAAAACAACATTCTTTGAATGCATATGTTATGAAGTTGTAAATAGGAAGGCAACATTCTCGTGGTGAAAACATCTGTTATGAGCCATATGAGTGCTGCTAAGTAAATTGCAGACTGGGATTACCACATCCTTGGGACTTGCAGAGACACATTTAATTAACTTGGGAACTATATGTGACACTAAAATGGTAGATTATTTGATGCCTACAATTTTGACAGGAGGCTTCTGAATATCTTCCCTCTTAGGAATGGTGACTATAACATCTGCATCAAAGGAAAATTTTAAGATATATGGATTGTGAAAACCATTCAGAAAACAGAAAGATACAGCATTGCTTTGGCAGTAAAATTGGTAATGGGTTGAACTAGAATGTGATGGGAAGTATAGAAATCTGAGGTGCTTCTAGACAGCTACAAAGGGATGGTAAATCACATTCTGTTTATGTTTGTTGTAAGTATTTTAGTTGTGGGGGGGATAGCAAATAATAACTCAACAATATTGCCTTCCCCTTCCTATTGCATTTGTGCTCTTTGATTAGCCTGCAAAGCAGTCTTGAATTAATTTTCCATCTAAAGCTTGGAATTGTACCTTTATAATAAGGTGTCCTGCTTGTAAGTGAACAGAGGCCCAGGAATGAGGTGGACTGGGACTCCTGATTCCCCAAGGATTTCTCTAGATCCTGCACTTAACAATCTCTCAACATCCTCCTGAACTTCTGGGAAAAGCCTGTTTGAGACCCTGTCACCAATTATGCCAAAGGCTGCTCTGTCAAAAGGGCAGGTATGGAGGTTAGAGAAGAAAGTGGAAACATCAGGTATCAGAAGAGGACCCCTACAAAGAAAAGCTTGTGGAGGAAGTTTCTGCTGCAATTACCCTTATCAAGACCTTTGTATAAACAGACTCCCCCATTCTTCTGCTGCCTGCCTGGGATTTGGCTTTTTTTTTTCAGGCACTAACAGAACTGGTTTCTCATATTGGAAAGCCTTACTTCAAAAAAAAGTAGGGCCAGATACTTCCCAAGTAGGAAAGTTTATTTCGTTTGTTGGTTACAGCGATCATATTTTCTTGGGGAGGGGAAGGACACACCTGAAAGGAGGGGGGGGATCTGAAGGAGGTCCATAAAGATTTAAAAAAATATTTATGTTTATAATTTTGTTTTATAAAGGAAAATTCAGGTGCAAAACCCAGAAAATAAATTAATCCAAAGGACAGCTTTCGGAGGGGGGACGGGGGACCTGACCTTTATAATGAAGAATGTACTGTTGGTGCAAACTGCTGCACCATGACCCCTTTTCTTCCTTGATTTGATATTTTATTTTGAGAAATTACTTTTTTTACTTTTTAGTTCTTGGTTTGGACTGCCGACACTCCAAAGAGTCTGCTTTTGTTTCCATCTCTAGCCGTGAATGCTGGAGAAAAATGAACTGCAGCAAGTTGGGGGAGGGGGGGTTGGTATATGTTTGGGAAAATCCAGTGTTTGTTTTATGTTATAAGTCCCCTCCCACCATCTTTTCTCTGTGGGTCAAGAAATCTTGACCCACAGAGAAAAGAATTAAAGAATTCCATACTGTTGCTAGGAGGGATTTGTATTATCAATACACTGAAGATGTCAGTATATCTCAGAAGCGCGGATCCAATACCTAGAAGCTGTCAGGTCTGAATAGAGAAGAGCAAACGCCAAGTCCCTCTTAATTATAGAGTGATTTGGAGTTTGTGGCCCTGAAATCAAACCTCCCAGGTAAACCACACTGGAAATGCAAAGCTACAAGCTTCCTACCACCATTTTTAAACATGTCAGTCAGGGCTATTCCTAAGTTTCATCCTCTGACTGTTGAGTCATTGGAGGCTCCTCCCTTTCTTGTCTGATAGTTTCCTAGGCAACATCTCTTCCCCTCATTATCCTAGATCAGTAATGGTGAACTTCTTTTTGCTCAGGTGCCAAAAGGGCGTGTATGTGCGTGATAGTATATGCATGCGTGCCCACACCCATAATGCAATGCCCTTCACCCGTGCATGCGGCACAACCACCACCGTTGCCCCCGGTGCAATGCGCAGGCCTCACTGAAGCCTCCGGACTTTTGGTAGGCCTGTTGGGTTCGTTTTTCACCATCCACAGGCTCCGGAGGCTTTCCTGAAGCCTGGGGAGGGTGAAAACGGCCTTCCCCCGCCCTCTGGAAAGCCAAAAATCAGCATGTGTGCTGGAGCTGACATAGGGCAACACCTCATGTGCCCTCAGATATGGCTCTGCGTGCCATAGGTTCGCCATCATGGTCCTAGATCATCCTCCCATACCATTACACTTAACGATGCAAAGTAAAAAAATTTTTGATTCTGAATGAAGTTTTATCTCCTGTTCAGAGATGGTTTGCAATTTGAGAGTCGTCCTAGATTCATAACTGCTGCTCAAAGAGAGCAGGTGGCAGCTGTGGCTAAGTGGGTATATCTTGTGTGCCACTCATATCTGTTCCTGATTTAGAAAGGTCTGCTCATAGTCACTCATACTTTAGTTACCTTCCAGTTGGATTACTGCAAAATGAAAGTGAAAAATTTGGATTGTATCCCAACATGAAAAAACAACAACCCCGATGACAATTACAGAGAACACAGGTCAGACTCCAGATTGATAATAAAACCATCGAAACAATAAAGGAATTAATCTTCCTGGACTCTTAAAATTGAACTGTAATGCCTAGCATTAATAACATCTGGAAGAGTAAAGTTATCAGTCTCACAACCAAGTGCAGATAAGTTAACACAATAATTTTTCCAATTGTAATTTATGGCTGAGGAACCTGGACTCTGAAATAGGCAGATAGGAGAAGGGTGAATGCCTTTGAACTCCGGTGCTGGAGGTGACTATTACGCATCCCACAGACAGCAAAAATAACAAGTCCTGGATTGAACCTTATCAGAAATATCACTTGAAGCCAAGCTCGCCAAAACAGAATCTCTCATACTTTGGTGATGTCATGAGAACTGACTCAACTGGAAAAGTCAATCATGCTGGGAGTGATCAGCAAAAAAAGGAGAAAGGGTTGCCCTAATACCCACTGGCTGGACACTATAAAGGATGACACAGGGATGACCATGGTGGATCTGAAGGAGGCAGTGTGAGGCAGAGGGGCATGGAGAATGCTGATCGCTGGGAATAGCCAAGGGTCGGACATCACTGATTGGCTGATGGCTGTCCAAAGGGCTGTCCAAAGAACATTGTCTACAGACCATTTTCTCCTATAGCATGGAGGGTAAATTCTGGGGGATCAGTGTGTCAAATGCATAACCTGTGTCACCCCTACAATGTCCTGGCATGTCATCTTTGACACACATCATAGATTCACCATCACTGTCCTATATTCATCTTTCTGCCTGAGTAGCTCAAACTCAAAAGAGTTAATTCCCCTCAGGTTCCATCCCTACAGGATATTGCCAAGTGGCAGGACCTCAGAAGCAAGCTTTTTGGATACTCTTTGTACTTCCTTCCCTGAAGATATTCGGCCAGCTTCATCTCTCCTGGGATTTAGGAATCCTGTCAATACTTATTTGTTCCCTCTAGTAAAGGATATGCCCTGACTGAAGATGGGATTCATCATGGCAAAACATTTGCCATGATTCGGTTTTTACATTTTGGATTTGGATTTGGATTTTTATGTGTATTTGGGTTTTCCCCTCATTCCTTGCTAGGTGCTATTTTATGGAAAGATTCCTAGCTGCTCATAACCTTCAAGATAGGGCAGCATACAAATGAAGTAAATAAGTAGAGAAATAAAATTTTAAAAATTGTCTCTAAACTGTTTATCAGGAGGACGAGAATGAAAAAAAAAAAGTACTTCTGTATCGTCCCATAGCTTAGCAGACCAGCTGAGAACACCGAAGGCTGAATTCCCCGTCAGAATGAGAATACTAACTCATTTAGTTAATTAAATTGAATCTAATTCAAGTCTTTTATAATGTACATTAAGGTTAAAGAACTAAATGAAAGGAGAAGACAATTGGAGAAAAGAAAAGAAATTTTATTCAGGCATTAACTCAATAATTACTTTCCTAGGGACTAATACACATCTACATCCACATCTGTACGCAAGGATACAATATAGGTAGAACAAAATTAGCATCAAGATACCAAAAGCACAACTCAGATCTTTAAAATAAATGAACAAAAAGATCCTAATCCCCCTTGGCTCCATTGTGGTCAATGGCTTGTTTGTTTTTTCTGATTCTCCAAATCTCCAAAGCCCAGCTCATCTTCTCACAGAGTGATAGTTGTGGAAAAAATAGAAAGTAGAAAGGAGTATTAGGTATGTTCATTGTCTTGAATTATTTATAAAAAATAATAAAAGGCAGAATAAAAGAAACTTTTAAAAAGGCAGCAAACAATGAATAAGATGAAAGGTAAATGCTTTGATGTGATGGATCAGCACATATCGTAAAATAAAGATTTAAAAACCAGTCAAACAGCAAAGAGAAAAGAAAGCCATTGTTAACGAAACGTATCTATGTGTGTGTGTGTGTGAGAGAGAGAGAGAGGGAAACCTTCCCAGAGGTTGTGCAGAGTCTGAATTCCTTAGGCCAGTGATGGCGAACCTTTTTATGCTCGGGTGCCAAAAGGGCTTGCGCAATAGCGCATGCACATGTGCCCACACCCATAATGCAATGCCCTTCTCACCCCCTCGCATGCGTGCACAACCACCATCCCACGCTGCTCCCCCCCCGCGCATGCGCACAGGCCTCATTGAAGCTTCCGGACTTCCGGTTGGCCCGTTTTTCGCCCTGAAGACCCTGAAGACCCCAATAATATTTAGACAGTCTTCCAATTTCGTTTATATAGATAACTAATGACAATGAATAATTTATGGCATTGAGTTCAAAGGGGAGCGCTCCTGGTTTGTTTTTTGTTTTTTTGCAAGGGGACGAGTTAGTTGCAATTAATTTGGTTAATTTGGTTAAGAAATTAATTGCAACTAACTCATCCCCTTGAAAAAAACCCACCTAGGAGTGTTCCCCTTTGAACTGGGGGAACTCAATGCCATAAATTATTCATTGTCATTAGTTATCGACTTGGATGTCTGGCGGCAGCGTTTGGAGGATGAAAAGTGTTCTTCCTTCTCTCACCATTGTTCTATAACCTCCGGTGAAAAAAACCCAGAGATGGAAGTCCCCCCCCAGCCAATTGGCTGGAGGCTAACAGTCCGGGGGGGGGTGGAACGCCCAGAATAAACCCTCTTCCTGAGAATGGGCTGTGTCGAACAGAGTGGGACACAGGGGCCAGTGGAGTATGGGTGGTGGAGTAGGGTTAGAGCTGTGTCAGCTGAGGTGATAAGGCAGGGGGAAATCATCTGAGGCAAAATGGCCAAGGAGAAGGAACAGTTGGAGACAAAAAATCCTAGACCCTCCCAAAAGGTAACATCTCAAAACAGCCTTTAAAACTTATAAAATAAAGAAGAGGGGGCAATCACAATTATCAACAAGCACAACAGGATTATAACTTCACAACAGCCCCTGACCACCCACATAATGTTAGGCCATTAAAGGGATGTCTCCTCATGGTTTAAATGATTGAAGATGTCATGAAGCTGACATAATTGAATGCTCTCCTTTCTTTTTATTGTACTATGTGCTTTATCTTTTTTCCCCATAACAGCTTTGAGCTTTGGAAAACTACCTTGAAGGTTCAGATAACCTTTCTTCCCCTTCTCTTTCCCCCTCAGTTTTCTCTCCTGAGGAGAGATTTGCAAATGGGGCTTGGAGAGGGAGGAATGTCAAGCAACCCCTTCTTTTCTTTCTACTACAAATCAGACCCTTCCCTTTCATTGCTTGGACCTCCTAATGATAATCTGGATTTACAAGTTCAGATCAGTCATCAGTTTTGGAGCAGAGTTTTAAAAACAAAAATAAAATGTGATGCTATCCAAAATCCATTTAGAGATTAAGATTTTGGAGACATACCATTGATCCATTCTGTTGCCTTGGTTTTACTTAATGCACTTTGAATAATTCAGGCATTAGTGATGCATTTTATTTCTGTGTTAGGACCTGGCAGTCTCAGACAGTTATAAAGTAATACTTGTCAGTTATACTTGACACACTCAGTCATAACTGTCAAAGCAAAAAGAAGATGCATGCTATTCACATATTTCTAAGGTGAAATACAGTTAAAACAAGATCAAAACAATTATTTCCCTCATATAACAATCCCAGGCACTCAGTAATGAGTTCTCTCATTCTAAAATCGAATAGAATAGAATAACAGAGTTGGAAGGGACCTTGGAGGTCTTCTAGTTCAACCCCCTGCCAAGGCAGGAAACCCTACAATATTTCAGACAAATGGTTATCCGACATCTTCTTAAAAACTTCCAGTGTTGGAGCATTCGCAACTTCTGTAGGCAAGTTGTTCCATTGATTAATTGTTCTAACTGTCAGGAAATTTCTCCTTAGTTCTAAGTTGCTTCTCTCCTTGA
>JANHFT010006266.1:11070-25391 GCA_032467955.1 Pseudoxenodon macrops
AATGAGGACCCAGATCATTGGGGGGGGAGGGGGGGAATAATGACTCTGAAAACTGCTCAGTGAACGCTATGAAAAGGCATACAAGTCTTAAGTGTTGTTGCTATTGGTATTCTGGGAGTTGAAGTCCCTGCAGCTGCCTCAGCGGTTTGAGCAGCGGTTGCTCTAGCAGGGTGGCTGAGACTGGGCTGAGACTGGGCTGCGGCTGTGGGTCTTTGTCTCAGCCAGCAGCTCCGGGTGCAACTTTTCAGCTCCACCCCTTCTTTCTCCCTGCAGCTCTTTGATCACATCGTCAGCTGCATTTCGGACTTCCTGGAGTACATGGGGATGAAGGGGGCTTCGCTTCCCCTGGGATTTACCTTCTCCTTCCCTTGTCAGCAAAACAGGCTTGATGAGGTACGCCTTCTCCCGCTGCTTCCAGAGTGTGTTGTGTGTGTGTTGTGTGTTTGTGTTGTGTTTGTGGGCAGCTCCGGTGACGAAACAGCACCAGGCAGCCCAAAGTATTAAGTTGGGTTAAAAGGCAATGAAAGCAAAAAGTATCCACAGCATCATTAGAATTGGTCAAGAAAGGACCAGGAAGGCTAGTCAGTTAATTGATTCGGACCCCCAACCCCCCAATTGCCTGAGGGAATGAGAACCCAAAGGGCTTCCTGAGGACTCTGGGAGAAGCCTTTTTTTCACAGCTTCCCTAAAATCAGCAGGGAAGGAGCCATGGTGAGAAGGGGGCAGGGTGGGGGCGGTGGTTGCTGTTTGGATGTGTCTCAGGGCAGCGTTGAGACGGCCTGGTCAACTGGCCATCGGTCAGTCTTAGGCTGGCCTTGGGTCCCCGAGGGATTCTGCAAGGCAGGTGCGGAAGGGCCGCCTCCGTTGGGAAGCGCAGGAGCTCTGCTGAGCCGAGCAGGGAAGGTCCCTGGATGCCGTAGCTGGAGACGGGTCACTTTGGCCGCTTATTAAAGCTGCAGCTGTTTACAAATCAGCTGGGTAGATTTGAGCCACTTGCTTAACCTGAGGCCACGTGTGGCTGAAGCTGTTAGTAGATGATCCGGAGATGGGAGCTGAGTCCTGTGCTCTCTTCCTCCTCCCTCCCTGCCAGGGCATTCTCCTGCAATGGACCAAGGGCTTCAGCGCTTCTGGCTGCGAAGGAGAAAACGTTGTGGGGCTGCTGAAGGAAGCCATCCTCCGAAGAAAGGTTCGTCTCCCGTGGGCTCAGTTTGGCTAATTTTGATTTCTGATTCCTTTGTACATCGGGGTAGTTTCCTGCTTCCTCATAAGAAAAACAGAATAGCAGAACGGGAAGGGACCCTATAGGACATCTAGTCCAGCCCCCTGCTCATCCCATTTCCGACAAGCGGCTGTCCAGTCTCTCCTTGAAAGCTTCCAGACTCTTTTTTTTCCCTTCTTTCTTCTCCTTAAGGAGTTTGAACTGGATGTGGTAGCTTTGGTGAACGATACGGTGGGCACCATGATGAGTTGTGGGTATGAAGACCCTCTTTGCGAAGTGGGGCTCATTGTTGGTAAGCACCAGACCTCGGGGGCTAAAGCAGTGATTTAATTGATGGGGGGGGATTCTGCCCTCTTCCGTACCAAGGACACCATCCATGGCCACCTCCTCCTTCACGAATGAAGCCAACCAGCCGGAGATGCATTCTGTCCTTCCGTGTGGGTGAAGGTGGCTGCGGGCGAGAGGCTGGGGGTGGCTGGAGGTCATGCTCAGCCCCGCTCTTCCTCCTGACTCCAGAGCTGCTGGACCTCTGGGGTTGACGCTTGGAGGGATGGGAGTTCTTCTTGGTGACGGAGCCTCTTACCTGGGTACTCCCTGCCCCACTGGGATGCTTGGCCCTGTGGCCCATGGCGCCTTTTCCACCTTCTGCGGCTACTTTCTACCTTTCTTTGGCCTCTGAGATCCTCTCCTGTTGCTTTCCCAGGAACCGGCACCAATGCCTGCTACATGGAGGAGCTGAGGAATGTGGAGCTGGTGGCTGGGGGGGGCCAAGGCAGGATGTGCGTCAACATGGAGTGGGGGGCCTTTGGGGACAGTGGCTGCCTGCAGGAGTTCTGGACGGAGTTTGATGCCACCGTGGACGAGAACTCCCTCAACCCTGGGAAGCAACGGTGGGTGAACGTGGGGCCTTTGCTTTCCTCCAGGCTCAGCAGGCACACAAGGGAGGGCATGAGTGAGGGCATCCCCTCTCCTGGATCTACCCCTGGACCCTCCTGGCTGGGTTCCCACAAGACGCCTATATTCTGCTGAAGTGGGATCGGTTGGGTTCCACATTTGGGGGAGCCCAGCCATTGTGATGCAAACAGGCTCCTATTCTAGGCCATAAAATGTGGCTTATTCAGTTGGGCCTTGCGTGTTGCTGAGCAGTAATGCGGTTTCATTAACCCGGGTTGAGCGTGCGAGTTCGTGTCCTTCCGCATTCACCAGCTTGTTCTCCCTGCCAACCTTTCAGATTTGAGAAGATGATCAGTGGGATGTACCTGGGAGAAATTGTCCGCAACATCCTGATTGACTTCACCAAGCGAGGACTTCTCTTCCGCGGGAGAATCTCTGAACGGCTAAAGACCAAAGGGATCTTTAAGACCAAGTTCCTGTCTCAGATTGAGAGGTGAGATCCGGTCAGATCGGATGGGGATCTGGGGCCAGAATCTCCACTGCCCACAAGCGGAGGAGAGGGAGGCGGAAACGGCTGGCGGCCTCTTCCTTCCCCTTCTTGGACCTTCCTTGGGCTCCCCTGGAGTGCCGGAAGTCTTGTTTATTATGGGATAAGCCAAAGGATTGGTGAGCTGCTTCCTTCAGAGTGGCTGCTGCCCCCTAGTGGCGGGTTCACTTCCCCTTCTGTAGCCTTTCCCAATCGCCAGGTAGTTTCTAGGACTACAAACCCCATAACATCTGACCCGGCCAAGTTGGAGAAGGTTGGTGCAGTGTTTCCATGGGAGCAGTTGTATTCTGGTCCTAAAGTCGGAGTAGAATTGTAGCAGAGCCAAGGGTAGTTTTTCCCCTTCTCTGTATGTTATGTAGCATTTGAATCATGCAATGAACACGCATAATACCTACTGCTGTTTTCTTCCAACATGAGGTGGAAAAGACAGAGTGATTTTCTTCCACTATGTATTCTTTGTGTAAAGCAAACACGCAAAAAGATAATTGCCTCTCACAGACCTACGCAAGGCACACGTGCTTTACCAGAGCATCAGTTGGGTTGTTTCCTGTGGAAAGGAGCCGTTGGCCGGGTGGAAGCTCAGGGCCGTCCTGTGAAAGGAGGGCAGGTGGAGGGGCAATAAAATCTCCTCCGCTGCTGAGTTGCTGAGCTTTCAGATTCACCATCAGTGAATTGGGAACTCTGACGTAGCCTAAGACAGCGCTCACCTTGGTCGCCCTGGGAATTCCCATGGGGCCCATTTCGGAGAGCAGCTCAGAACTGAAGGCAGGGCAAGGGAGGGTCCTTCTGAACCCATGTCAGAATAACGATGGGAGCACAACCAGCCCCACCAGGTAGGCCAGAACAGGACACCTAGAACCACTTTTATAACACGAGTGCAAGTCTGATTGCACTGGGCCACCTGGGCTACTTCCACTCCTATGAATCAGGGAGGTGTTTGAGCCCCTTGCAGGTGTTCTCTCGCTGGACTGGACCTTCAGCCTCTTCTTACCCGTCCAGGCTATAGAGTAGAACAAGAAGGGTTGGAAGGGACCTTGGAGGACTTCTGCTGAGGCAGGAAACGCTGCCTACGCCATTTCAGGCAAATGGTTGTCCAATCTCTAGGTGACGCTCCTGCACATCTCCATCAAGGTCCTCGTCCTTGCTTTCTGCACCAGGCCAGGCCCCTTCCTGCAGGATGGGCAAGACCCCCCCTCTTCTCCCCACTCAATTCCTAAGCCTGTGTTCCCGGTCTTGTGTCCCCAGTGATTGCCTGGCGCTGCTTCAGGTCCGTCACATCCTCCAGGACCTGGGTCTGAAGAGCACCTGTGACGACAGCATCATTGTGAAGGAGGTGTGCACTGCGATCGCTCGACGTGCCGCTCAGCTGTGTGGGGCAGGAGTGGCTGCGGTGGTGGACAAGATCCGACAGAACCGGGATTTGGACTTCCTTAAGGTCACCGTCGGTGTGGATGGGACCCTCTACAAACTCCATCCACAGTAGGTTCCTCTGCTTGGCCTGGGAGGGGGTGGACGGGGGAGGCCTGATGCCCTAAAGCCGCGTTTCTCAGGCTTGGCATCTTTAAGATCTGCAGAGACCAATTTCCCCGCCAGCATCTGCAGACTTCAGTTCTCAGAATACTGGCGGGGGAATTCTGGGAGTTGAAGCTTCCTAAAGTTGCCAAGGCCTAAGACAAGAACCGCATGAGGTGGAAGGTAGAAAGGGGAGGGGGGGCAGAAGAGACCTAGGTGGCTTTGTGCTGCACCAATTGGCCCCAGCGCCTTCCGCCATTCGCATGGAGGCATCCTTCACCTCTTGGCAAGCTTGGTCCTGCACAGTGTAGCCTGGTGTTGTGTCGTTCTGCAGCACGATTGCACAGGATTTGCCACGACAAGAGACGCAGTTACTGGATCTCTGTTTCCTCAGATATTTGGGGAGACATCTCTAAAGCAGACCCAGAAATAATTTGTAGAAACAGTTAAAAGGAGAGGACCACTGGCATTTTAGTTGCAAGGCCAAGAAAGAAACGGGGAAGGGTAAAAAGGCCCGGGGGTGGTTGGTGGGGGTTGGGGAGAAAGAAGAAGGTCAGATGACGGCCTGTTCTTTTCTGCTCTCTCTGCAGCTTCTCCAAGGTGATGCATGCAACCGTGAAGCAGCTTTCGCCCAAGTGCGAGGTGTCCTTCCTCCAGTCCGAGGACGGCAGCGGGAAGGGGGCAGCCCTTATCACTGCGGTGGCATGCCGGTTGCGGGAGGCTGGCCAGCATTGAGAAGGGCCCCCAAACACGCAGGCGGGGCTGCCACTCCCTGCCCGGCCTCCAGGCCATTCCGGGCAGAATCCTCGTGTCTTCCAAAATTGCTCCTGATAGAGGCCATCCGGCTCAGGTCCTTTGCACATAGACAGCAAGCCTTCCTGTAGGATACGGGCCTCTTCTTCCAGTTGACCTCTGAGAGCTGTTGGGTGTCCTTCAGCCACCTCTGATCACCCCACGGCCGTCTCGCACCTGAAGCCCCTGAGCTGAGGTCCAGACCTCACAGCACAGCGTAGCGTAGCGTAGCGTAGCAGAAGCAAACCCATCTCCTCGGAAGGCAAGGAATCTGCTTACATTGTGACTTAAACATTTGCGGTAGGAAAGTGAGTATCGGTGTTAGGAGAGCAGGGAGGTTCTGCAGTCATGATTCTTGAGATGAGCTCAGGGGATTTGGGTGAGCAGAGGCCAGAAAGCATCCCGGGACCCCAAGAGGCTGCCGGCTGACCTTCCTTGGAGAGGCTGCAATGCCATCCAGAGCATGGGCTGCCTGTGGCCTGGCTGCCCTTGTCTGCTGCAAGCAACGCCCCCCCCCCATCAGTCTGAAGGGTCCTTGAACCCGGAAGCTGGCAAAGGACGGTTGTGGCCACATAGGGGAGGGAGGGAGGAGGCTCCCTCCCTGGGCCCTTGAGAAGCCCTGCTTTCATTTCCCCTCACAACTTATACACCAGCACCTTAGTTTGCAGCTTCTCTCTGAATCGACTTCTTTCTTGCGTTTTCACCTCTGTCAGGTTTGGGACTGCAACCCACCCAGCCCCAGTCCTTCCGGGGGGGGGGAGGGGGGAGGGAAGCCTCTTCCCCACCTGTTTCTTGGGGAAGCTCAAGTGTATTTTGAAGTTTTGAGGGTGAAGGGGGGAGGAGAAGAAAGGCCCCTCCAGCCCTGAACCCTTGTCTTCCGAGGGAGGCCGCTGCAGGGAAGCAGCCTCCGAAAAAGCCAGGCGGTCAGCTGGGATGGCAGAGTCCCCTCCTGCAAATGCCCCGCTCCCCTTTCGGTTCTGAATCCGGCCACAGGATGGGCAGCTGCCAAGAGGGGACCAAGGCTGCTGCTTTCCTCAGGGACCACGACCCAAAGCCTCTCTCTATGGCGGGAGAAGATCTGTTTAACCAGAGTCAAATTTTGCCTGTGACATCCAGTACAATTTTGGTTGTCATTTTGAAGAGAAATTATTCTATTTTTTTATCTCTCTATGTATGTATTTATATTTATGGCTTGGCTAACTGAAACAGAAGCGTTCCAGAAAAACATTCCATCTAATACCCTCTTCCTATTCTTTTAAGCATTTTAAATGATTGACTGTTTTAGGAAAGATTCAATCTTGCAACAAAGAGGAACCACTCCAAACAGCCTGTGCGGAAAAGACCAAATGAAAATTTGCGACGGGACATAAAGTTTATCTATTTTTATACAAGAGAAAACAAAAGGAAGAAACGGATGGCAAAAAATTTTGTGGAGACTTTACTGCAAATAATACCCCTCTGCTGAAATGATTGAAAGCAATATTTGATCTAGTGTAATTACAGAGAAATTAATTCCCTACATGTATTTTTTCTGTGGAATTTACATTCATGAGATTGTCAAGACTAGAAATGCCTCGTATTTTCTTAGTCGGCTGCTTGGTTCAGTGAAGAGCACCTTTTGCTTAATAAGATTGTTAACTTGAAAGAAAGGAAGGAATTGGAAATAAAACCCCTTTTGTCAGAGTTGGGTTTGTTGCAGTCGTGGGGTGGTTATTCTCTTCTATTAGTACCATTTTTAAACCTTAGTAAGGCCACACCTGGAATTCTGCATCCAGTTTTGGTCACCACATTACAAAAGAGATGCTGAAACTTTGGGGAAAGTGCAAAGAAGAGAAATAAGCAGAGCAGAAGATTCAGGGTGTCCCGGGGCCTGGCAATGGCCTGGGGGGTGGAATGTGGCCTGGGGTTTATGCCACCATCGCCACCTCCTACGTTGCTACGTAGATGTTACACCTCTGCCGACACCCTGGGTGGAAACTGACCTCTTTGGCCACTGGGTGGCGCAATGGCGCTTTCACATCCTTTGGCCAGGCTGCTTCAGAGCAGTTGCTGAGAAATGCTGGCTACCCAAATCCTGCCCAGCGGCTCCTGAGCTTTTGAGGCAGCCCTTGCCCAGCAACCTGCCTCTGCCCCCCCCCCACAATAACCCTGACAAAGCTATTCTGCAATCCAGCCCTGGAGGAGATTCAGCCAGGCGGCCGTTGGTAGCTGTGCCTGAGATTTGGGGCTGCTGTGCAGGGCTGCAGCTGGCTCTGGAGCAGGTCAGCGCCTTTCCTGCCCTCAGACTGGGCTCTTCAAGAATGCGGGAGTGAAGAGGAGACCTTGAACCCCTCCGATCCAAGGGTCTTCGGCTCCGCACCTGAGCTCATCCCCAAGGCTTCTAGCGTTTGCTTTAGGCCTCCCCTGCAAGGGAGGGTCTATGGGCGGGTGAGGGGAATGCAGTCCTCTCTCAGGCAGAAAAGGCCAGGCCTGCGGGAGCTGGAAATTGGGGGTGTCCTACAACCACCACCACCTCTTCCTCTTCCTCCCTCTATGGTCCCCGGTTGCCATGGGGGGCGGAGAGGCTGGCCGTCCTCTCAGAACCACTGATTCCACCGTGCAAAGCAGCAACCTGTGGCTGCAGGTGGCATCTCGGGAGCATGCCTGCATTGTGGGGGGGGGATTCTGCCCCCCTCCTCCTGATCGCATCAGCTGTTGCGCTTCAAAGAAGCTGAGCTGTGTCTCCATGAGGGATTTCCCCCACATCCTCAGGGACAGCCTCCAACTGGAACCGCTGCTAACAAGCATTCGATGTATCCCCAACATTTGACATGGATCCAAAGTTTGCACGAATGGCCCCCTCCCCCTCCTCCCCCCCCTCGCCCAGCAGAGAAAACATGAATTCTGCTGAGTGGGGGCCTCACTTCCACATGGGCAAGAGCTGCTTTCAGAAGCTGCCCAAGCAGATGAGCTTCATTTTGTTGTACAGCTTCTTGGGAGATGGTGAGCAAGGCAGCTCGTGGGGGTGGGGGGGCTTTCTGCCAGTGAAAACTCCCCCCCCCCGGAGAAGCCCCTCTCAGCTCAAAGGCAGCTCCTCGGAAGTGACAGATCCCTATTTAGCTGATGTCTCATGTCGCAGCAGCAAACGTGCACTGACTCCTGCGACTGTCAGGTGGGTCACTGAGATAAGGAATGAACAGATTAACAGGAGAGAGCTGGAAGGGACCTTGGAGGTCTTCTAGTCCAACCCCTTGCTGAAAGCAGGAGCATCCCATGAGGGAAAGGAACAGAGGCCTCTTCTTTTAACAAGACTTTGATCCTCCGGAAGACATCCAGACAAGGACGCCCAGAGTAACAAGGGGAGAAAGGCTGCAGGGAATTTCCGACCGAAGCCCTTGTGTCTTCCTTGGCAGTGAGTGTCTCCCGGAGGCTCTACGACTCTTGCTCACTGTTTCTTTAACGTTCTTTTTCTAACGGATGGTCTATTGTATTCACTGTTATTGAAAAGATCCTTTAATGTTGGACACCAGCTGGAGGTGCTTTGCATGACAGGCGGCGCATTCTTCTTTTAAATAAGTCACAGCATCATAAACGAGTGGCAGAGCAGATGAGCCCCGTCAGGTAGCTCAAGAGGGGCAATGGAGAAGAGGGCAGGCTGGTTCTCGGGGGCTCCGGAGGGGGACTAGCAGGAGGCAGAGGCCCCCAAACCCTTGAATGTCAAGTCTAAAAAGAGCTCCCCTTGTTTGAGGGCGGTGTCACTTGCTTTCCAAGGGGTCAGGCTGGCATCATGGGGTGCAGCAACAGCAGGCAGCTGCAGCTGCAAACCTGGGCTCACCACGCGGCTGCGCTTGGCACCAGCTGCAAAGCACCGAGGGGAAGCCCCAAAGGCTGCTGCTCTGCACCCCGAATGCCAAGACGGGGCGCCTGGGCCCCCAGAGGTTGTGGGGCAAGAGCAGAGCAAGGCTGTGCTGGCCCCCTTGCAGCAGGAATCATCTTCTAGATCTTGACCTGCTTCCACCTTGACAGGCCAAGCTGGTGGCAGAGAAGCTTTACGGTCACTTTTCAGCCCTGTCTGTAGGGGGGGAGGGGCTTTCTAGCACTGGCCTGGCAGCCTTTTCCTTTGGAGGGGCTTTTTTTTTTTGGGGTAAGCAAGAGCCCCTCTGCAGGCTGGTGATCCTGCAGCGAAGGAGCTTGGAGGGCCTGGAGGGCAGATGAGGCCATGGGAGACCCTCTGCTCGGCTCCTGAGATTGCTGGCTGGGATTTTGCTGCCAAAGCCCCACTCCAGGGCCTTCAGGGCAGCTTCCAGGGAGGTCAGGTTAGAGGTGGGGCCTTGCCGTGCCTCTGGTCCTCGGCCACTGGCTCCCTCCCTCTTCTTTGGCCATCGGGGCCCAGCCTGACAGCACAGCCCCAGTCCGCCAGGCTGGCAGAGGGCGAGGGACCCAGGTAGGATGCGGGCACTGCTGCAGCCATGGTGCTGGGGGAGCAGCTCTTGAGCCCCCTGTTTGATGGGATCAGGACACTCTAACCCTACCCTGGCTTTGACTTACTTCATGTATGGACTTCTGGGAACACCCAGAATTCCCTAGCCAGCCAGCTGCATTCTGGACACTGAAGCCCACACATCTCAACGTCACAACGGTTGAGGAGCACACAACTGTTGCAGCGTCTACCTGGATTGTCAAAGGGTAAGGAGGGCCTTTTGAACTTTCCCTGTCAACCTCCCCATCATTATTAGACTTTATAGGCTTTTGGAAGCTTCTTAGCTTTGTCAAGGATTAAAAAAAAACCACTCCCAGATTTGAAGGCATACAGGAATGTTGGGGGGGGTCCTCGTTTAGGACACGTTGCTCAAATTCTTCTAGTCTGTTGATGCTGCTTAATTCACCCTAAACAGCACCAACAAATGACAAATGACCAGAAGAGAATGACTGTCTGCCGCTCGTCTTTGCTGTGTCAAAAAGAAGAAGAGAAGCAGATCTCCAGCTGCTTCCCCTGTAATTGCCACCTTCCTCTGAATTATCCAACAATCCTTCCTGAAAATATTCCTGCTATTTATTCCAGAGCTATGCATGCAATTACACAAGCAAACCCACACACAACTCCGTGTGACAGCAAAGAAGCCCACCCAAAACCGGGAGCAGGAAAAAGAGAACTGAAGTCCTTTGGTGCCATGAGCCCCAACCTGCGTGGAGGCAGCAGTGGGTCAGCAGCCTGGCCTGGCCTGCCCTCTTGGGCCAGATGAATGCCTGCCCTGCCCTCGGAAAGGTGGATCTGGCTCTTGCTTGCTTATTTAGATCCGCACGGCTTCCCTTCAGACCTCAGAGATAGCGCTATAACCTTGTCTGGGTCCTGGCTTAATATAAACGTGACTTTAGTTATCAGGCAGCATTGAAACACCAGCTGAAATTGCTCCCCAGTGCAGACCGCAGGCAGATCCCCATGGGGGCCTTATTGTAACCTGTCTAGCGAGGGTGGGGTTGGTGGAGGAGGTTGCTGGCTCAGAGCAAGAAGCCTTCAGTTGATTACCTGAAGTGATTTAATGCATCTTGTCTCCCAGAGAACAAATAAGCTGTTTTCTTTTTCAGTCATGTTGTTTGAGTTATTTCTGTTGTGCCTGGAATCCCAAAGCCTCTTTAGCTCTTCAAAGGTTCTTCTTCCCCTGAAAATGACAAATTGGCTATGTAAACAATTTTAATGAAATCTTATTTGCAAGAGGATGTGTCTGATCATTTCCTTTGCACCATTTTCCATGCACACAGCATCAGTTGATTCAAAAAGTTGGTACTTTCAAAAATAGCTGATGATATGGTAATAAAATCTGCAAGTATCCACATGGGATTAAAAAAAAAAAGCCTTTCCCATTCTGTGAAAATGGGATTGGGATGATCCCAAAATATAATATTTTTCATCTGTAACTTTCACTTGTATCCTTTAGCAATCATTGCTACTACAATAAAATGAAAATAGTAAACAAATTCTCCTGCTCAAATTATTGAAAGACAAGAAAAGCCATATTGCTATTCCAATTGGTTTCACACAGCACTGTAGTAAGTTAAAACATGGGTAGACTTAGACAAAGTGATTAATTAGTGGCTCAGGGAAATGCTTTGGACATAATATAATTGGAATTCTGTAAGGCATTTGACAAAGTAGATCACAGCCTACTTCTTGATAAGATAGAACAATGTGGGATAGACAGCATCACGACCAGATGGTCTGAGGTGGGCTGACCAACTGCATTCAGTTAAATAGGATAGGATAGGATAGGATAGCATTCTTTATTGGCCAAGCGTGATTGGACACACAAGGAATTTGTCTTAGGGTACAAATAAGCAATCAGAAAACAATATCAATAAAAATCGTAAGGATACAAGCAACAAGTTACAGTCCTGCAGTCATAAGTGGGAGGAAATACCGTAGGTGATGGGAACGATGAGAAGACTAATAGTAATGCAGTCTTAGTAAAGAGTTTGACAGTGGTGATGGAGTTATTTATTTAGCAGAGTGATGGCTTTGAGGGAGAGACTGTTCTTCATCAACTACTCTCTGCAAAAAGAAACACACACACACACACACATATATAATGTAAGTCCAGGAAGTTCTGCTCGTAGAAAGTAAAATGACTGGTAGGTTGTTTTTTTTTCTGAAACAGAAAGGGTGAGGAACACAGCAACAGGGGAAATTGTCCAATGAAAGGGCACGATGGTCTTCAATCCAGATTGAATAACTAGCATGCTGTTGTCAGTTGTCACACTTCAGGGAAGATTTTCATCAACCAGTTTAAGAAGCCATCATGAGCACAGTCAATCCAGCATGACCCCAGGACAGGAGCAGTTTAAAAATATCATGGAAATATGCCCGCAGTAATCTGAACTAGAGAACTACTTTCAACTTTCAGCAGGATTGATCCAATTTATAAAAAAAATGTAGCTCATTATAACATATCCTCCACTGATTATATTTGTTGCCATCTATGTCTGGAAAATGAATTTAAGGCTCTTGCAAAGCTTAAAACAGGGTTTTTAAAAAAAGAAGAAGATCCCTGTGGTATATTCTTTCAAAGCCACTGTGAAGCAACAAAACCTCCTCACTTCTGTCATCTAGTGCAATGACACCAATAGTGCCTTCTGGGACAACCAGCTGAGGCATTGAGGTAATGAATTCAATGAATTGCCTCTTCAAAACAAACTATATCCAACTCACATGCCCCTTTCAACAGAAACAGGTGAACAAAATTAAGCAAGATTAACTTTTCCACAATTCCTTTTCCACAATCCTTTCTTTAGAAATCTATTCCCTTGTATATTATTGCTGTTATTACTGTTATTACTTTACACATGGAAACTAGAGTGATATGGTGTATGATGCATTGTAATGTGTGGCACAACAAACTTACAAAAAGGGGCAGAATTTGATCATGATGTACATTTTGTCAGATGCCATATTTAGAGCATCTTGGGTATTAATTATGATTAGAAAGGTCATTTTTCTCCAAGGACAGCACTGACATCTAAAGTTGGAATTACTTTTGATTTAAATATCAGTGTTTTTAAAGACCTTTTTCTGCATCTGGGAATGGAACTGTAATCGTTCTTATTCTTTTTATTGTTTGTTGTGTATGAGCTTGTTACATGAACACATAATGTTACAGTGTACATAAGATCTACATTATATGTTAAATTTCATGTAGGTCTTATATAATTTAATTAAATTGCAATATGCTATATTTTATTCCAAAAATGTTTCAAGGAGAAAAAAGAGATGCAGAACCAGTAAAAATAGTTCTCTCTACACAAACACACCAATTTAAACATTAACCAATTGCCTTTTCCTAATGCTGGAAGAAGAGATATGGCGCTGTCTACTGGCTTGGCTACTTCAAAAAAAGAATTGGATCAATCCATGGAAGTCATGGGGATCAATGACTACTTGTGTTGATAAATCAGGAAGGACATCTGTTGGGAGAGCTGTGGGCTTCCTTGAATAATGGGTTGGTCACTGTCAGAACAGATTGCTGGACCAGATGGAACTACTGGACTAGAGGACCAGCAGGGCACTGATTATGTTCTTAAGAAACTTTAATGATGTTTGACACATATCCCCTTTATTTGAAATTAGTATGGTTTCATACATTCAGAATGATATGCACCCTGAAAAATTTATAAAATTCTCCCACTGAAATGGTTTTATAATATTGATGGCTTCCCATCTTTTATTAAAAACCTAAATCAAACTATACAAATAGATTAACTGCCCTTCCTGTTCCCATCTTGAAGTATATCAGACTTAATCCCCTCAGAAGAAGCTACTACAGAGGTCAATGCCATCCAGTTCTGATAAAGCATCTAATTAATTACTCTTTGCTGATTCCTTGATGTCAATTGGGAAAGTGTTTTTTTTTTGTTTCATTTTGTTCCTTTTTTTCCTTTTTCAAAATATGTTTTCAAATTTTGATGCAAAGCTTCTCCTCTTCCTCTTCCTCTCTTCTCTTCCCTTCCCTTCCCTTCTCTTCCACTCCGTTTCACTCCACTCCTTTCCATTCCATTCCCTTGTAAAGCAACTTACTCTCTAAAGCATTGAAATAGAATCCAGAGAGTTTTGGCAGAGAAGATTGTATATATCTCAAGATTCTAGTATGCTGAACTATTAATATAAATAGCATAACATTCCACTTTGATTTGCAGAGGTAATCCCAGAGATAAATATCATATGTCTACAGAGTACTATCCAAAATTCCACAACGAAAGAGAGAAAAATAAAGAGATGATATTTGTTATCAAATGAATGTTTAAACAAACTATTCAAAAGCAAAAACTGAAGACCAAATTAGTCCAGGGGGCTGCACTAATTTTGATATGGAAGAAAAATATCAGACTGGATTGCATTAAGCCACATGAATACTTGAAGAGAAGTTTTTCAACAGAACAACATTGGCTGGGCTTAACATTCTTCTTCCCAAATGTCATTTTATGATTGGGCATCCACCACTCTCTAAGTAGCTAGATTCCAGAGTCCTGTGCACATTGGGAATGAAAAGTACAGTGAGAAGCTAGCTCTACTCATAAAGGTTTCCTCTGAGATATAGACTTCTGGGGGATCAGGAAAAATACTGCTGGTATGTCTTTCCAATGGAAAATGGACAGGCTATTAGAACCGCAGAAGAAAATCTGCATCATGCTGAATCAGAGTTGATAATCCTTCTACTCCCTATCAAAATTGCTATAATGCAGGGGTGATATCCTACTGGTTCGCACCGGTTCTATAGAGTAGGTTGCAGGCAGCTGGTGACATCATAGAACCGGTTCTCTCCAAATCTGTTAAACCTGTTCAATCTGTTGCTGGTGCCATTTTATGTGCTTTTGCATTGTGTGTGAGTC
>JANHFT010006268.1:44686-56521 GCA_032467955.1 Pseudoxenodon macrops
GCTTTTCACCATATTAGGAAATGGGCCTAGCAGGCCTCCCTGAAGCCTCCAGAGGCTGGAAACGGCCCATCTTTGGACTTCTGGTAGGCCTGTTTTTTCGTGGCAAGAAAAGTCATAAAATGGGGCAAAACCAGAGGTGGATTCCTACCGGTTTGGACTGGTTCTACCGAGTAGGTAGTAGGCTGCTGGTGACATCACGGAGCTGGTTCTGCTGCTCCGTTGGCGCCGCCATTTTTTTGGGATTTTTTCTTCTTCTGCGCATGCGCAGAAGCCGAGTTTCCGGCACTGCGCATGCGTCACCGTCTTGTTTTCGGCCTTTTTTTTGGGGGGGGAATGTTGGGGGGCTTTTTTCTACTGCTCATGCGCGCGTGCACAAGGCGGGCCCACATGGTGTGGGAGGCAGCGAACCGCCAGCGAGGTAAGTTACAACCCACCCCTGGGCAAAACGTAACAACTATCTTGCTTAGCAACAGACATTTTGGGCTCAAGTATGGTTGTACGTCGAGGACCACCTGTAGTCCTTGATTTGTTTAGCAACTCTTTCTTGTGGCCCGAGTCTGGGGAAGGCTCGGACGAGGGCTCTGTGTCGGAGGCAGAGATGGGGCCAGGGCCATCTGGGAGTTATAAGCTGCCTCCAGAGTCAGACATCAGCGAGGCAGAGGAACAGCTGGAGCCTGTTCCCAGTCTGCGCTTGCACAGAGCTGCCAGAAGACAAGGACAACTAAGAAAGCAGTGTCGACTTGGGAGAAAGGCCACACCTTGGAGATGATTGGCCCCTCCCATAGGACATAAAAGAGGAGCGAACGGGATGCGGGCTTTTGCAGGAAGCAATTAGTTCATTTGGTCGGTTCAAGATTTGGAAAGTTCTGTTTGTGACTCTAACAGACCCTGTGCCAAGTTTTGCCTTGCCCTGCGTTTGGACGTTAGTTCTCTGGCAGCGTTCCAAGTGAGATAAGGTGGCTGTTTATAAACATTCCCCTGAAAGACTGCTTGCCAAGCCTTGCGGACTGTGAATGAAAGGAATTCACAGCCTTGTCAATAAAAGAGGTTTTGCCGGGATTAAGACTCGCTTCATGCTTTCTAAGGAAGTCTAGGACAGAACATTCTTCAAAGTTACAATGGCACGGGAAAAAGGGACTGACGACCGGTCTTCACACTTACGACCGTTGCAGCATCTCCATGGTCATGTGATCAAAATTGGGGTGCTTGGTCATGGGCATGTATTTACGACGGTTGCATCGTCCCGGAGTCACATCGTCACGATTTGTGACCTCCCTCCCGAGCTGTCTTCTGACAGGCAAAGTCATTGGAGGAAACCCAGCGTTGTTGAACAGTTGTGCGATTCACTTAAGGACTGCAGTGATTTGCTTAGCAACCGTGGCAGAAATGGTCATAAAATCAGGTGCGACTCACTTCACAACTAAAGTGTTTTGCTTAGCAATGAAAATTCTGGCTCCAATCATGGTTATAACATAAAGACTATCTTTACTCTGTTTTGAAATTTCTGATCACAGAATAACAGACTTGGGAGGGACCTTGGAGGTCTTCTAGTCCAACCCTTTGCTCAGGCAGGAAACCCTACACCACTTCAGACAAATGGTTATCCAACATCTTCTTAAAAACTTCCAGTGTTGGAGAATTCACAACTTCTGGAGGGAAGTTGCTCCACTGATTAATTGTCCTCACTGTCAGGAAATTTCTCCTGCTTCTCTCCTTGATTAGTTTCCACTCATTGTTTCTTGTCCTATGCTCAGGTGCTTTGGAGAACAGTTTGATTCCTTCTTCTTTGTGGCAGTTCCTGAGATATTGGAAAACTGCTATCATGTCTCCCCTAGTCCTTCTTTTCATTAAACTAGGCATACCCAGTTCCTGCAAACTTTCTTCATATGCTTTAGCCTCCAGGCCCCTAATCATCTTTGTTGCTCTTCTCTGCACTCTTTCTAGAGTCTCAACATTTTTTTTACATCGTGGCGACCAAAACTGAATACAGTATTCCAAGTGTGGCCTTACCAAGGCATTATACAATGGTATTAACACTTCACTTGATCTTGATTCTATCCCTCTGTTTATGCAGTGTAGAATGGTGTTGGATTTTTTTGGCAGATGCTGCACACTGCTGGCTCATATTTAAATTGTTGTCCACTAGGACTCCCAAGATCCCTCTCACAGTTACTATTGTTGAGCAAGGTATCACATATACTGTAGCTGTGCTTTTTGTTTTTCTTGCCTAAATGTAGAACCTTACTTTTTTCGCCATTGAATTTCATTTTGTTAGATAGTCCGGTAGCACAAGTTTAGAGGACAAATATCTCCCAATCCTTCTTATATTTGTGAAGGGTAAAATACTTTTCTTGCAGCTACTGACCCAGGTTACTTAGCTTATTTGTCACCAGATGACCAAGGAATCTAATTTATGACCATCCAGTATATAAATTGTATTTCACCAACATTTTTGTGGGAATTACATTCTTGGTCTGGGTCCTCTAATGAGTCCAATCCAGTGTGATGTCTTCTGTGAATGCAAGTCCTCCACTTCTTCCTCAGAAGCCTTGAGGGAGTAAGAGGTCATTTCTGGAACTTCAGGAATTACTGTCCCTGAACTGCCAGCAGAACAGATCTTGGCTGTGGGGAGCTTGCAGGCCAGTGAGGAAAAGGGGGAGGAGCTGTGTGCCATAGTGAATGCCAGAGTATGAAGGACAGAGAGACAGATTGCTGGGGGAAAGGCTCTGCCCCTCTTAATGGGCTGCACATGCAACTATTTAGGATGGCAGGCAGAGGGAGGCGTTGCTTGAAGCAATGTGTGTGGGTTGTGGCCAGATGTTTGTTTGTGGGGTGCTTCAGTGGATTCAGTTTAAGTTGCTGGAAGAGTCTGTGTTTGTGTTTTGGAACCTGTTTGAGCAACTGGTTATCTGTTTGATAGACTAATTGGCCATTGCCTGAAAGTTTAGTTTGGAACTTGTTCGTGGCTGGCTTCGCTTAGAAACAGTCCTCTGAAATCCTGTCCTGGGCTGTTCCTGTGAATTCTACTTATAAACCCTGAAATTGGACTGGCTGACAAACCTAATGGGAGGCTCCAAACCTCAGATTGGGTTTGGGCTTCTCTTTTGAAACTACCCAGGCAAAGCTTATATATTACCAAGACTATTTTGAGTTTGGCATATTTTCATGTCTTTGTTATCTATTTGGTCTCAAGTCAAATTGCTGTTCTAATCTAGCAGTGAGAAAGCTGACACCTGAAGCAGAACTGCTTGGGGAGGGGGGTAAATAGACAAAATAATGTTCTCTCTAAACCAACACAGACGTATGGCTGAGTGGGGCAGCACATCCACTAGGATTGAAGTTCTGGCATAGCACTGATGCTCCTCAGAGTTTTTAAGCTCCAAAATCCCATCAATGTAATGCTTTCTTGGACCCCAGTTATCGCTTCACTGAAAATCAAGGTAATGATTTCTTGGAACAAAAGTAATGCATCATTGGTAGTCAAGGAAATATCACCATATTGTAGATGATGATGATTGATAATGATGACAATGATGATGATGATACCCTCTAGAGGACTACACAAAACTAGGGTCTAATGTCTTTCTCTTGAGACAGTAGTAAAGGTCTAAAATTACCAGAATAGTCCAAGAGAATTTGTTATGTGAAATGAAGAAGAATTAAAGAATGATTCTCCATATTCCATCTTCTCAATCTGATTAAAATGAATTGGATTAAATTAAATCGATTTCAGTATTTGCATCGGAACAGTATTTTATAGGAAACAATGTTATTTTTTTTAAAAAGCTAGATGTTAGCCCATCAAGCTCAACCAGTTGATGAAACAGCTACTTCAGGGATTCCTGGATTACTTTATTCTCGCATAGTGAATTTCCTCCTTTAATGTTTTATTGATTCTTTCCATCTTCCCAATGTGAGATCTATATTCTTCCACACTAACATAAAGTGTGAACATATAGAATTATCTTCTACAGAATAGAGAATAAGCAGTCTTCAAGGAAAACAAAAATAAATAGATGGTTCCTTCCTTCTTCAGCCTATTTGCCTCTGTTATTTAAATGGAAAAGCTTCATTCTGCATAACACTAAGCTCACCTTTTGTTTTGCCGCTGCTTGAATAAACATATTTTGCATTCACAGTCTTGTTCTGAATATGTCAGTGCATCACATATATAACCTAACTCAGGGATGCAAGTAATTTTATGTTGGCTTCCAAAATAGTCTTTAGGTTAAAGATCCAATTTTACATGCTGTAAAATAGTCTTTAGGTTAAAGATTCTATTTTGCAGCATGTAAAATCATGTTTGAGCTAAAAATAGGATTTGGTTTTGTTTGTGAGATACAGTCTAAAATGTGTCAAAACATGCAGGTACTATATCCATTCAATTAAACAGAAATGCAGTTTGTGACCTAGGTTAGCCTAAAGCTGTCCTTAGGTCCATGGTAGTAGATATTTTGTTATATTACTTTGAGCATTTAATATACCTTTTCATTATGAAAACAACAGAAAAAATAGAATAATAACCATTGTTAGAAGTTTTAGTTATGACACCAATATAAGTTGTTTCCTTGGTTGTGGGGCCATAAAAGGATGCAGGATCAAAACTTGAATCCATAAGAGGGGTCAGACAACATGTGCTAATCCAAAAGCACAAGAATAGTCCTAAGTGGTCTTGAAAACAGAGCTATGGACATTTTCCCTTCAATGTTCAACATAGTTTGAAGAAGGAGTGTTGATGGGAAAAATCAGGGGTGAAATCCAGCAGGTTCTCAAGATTCTGTACAACCAGTAGCGGAAATTTTGAGTTAGTTCGGAGAACTGGCAAATACCACCTCTGCCTGGCCTCAGAGTGGGGTGAGAATGGGGATTTAGCAATATTCTTTCCCCAGGAGTAAGGAGGGAATGGAGATTTTGTGGTATCCTTCCCCTGTCATGGCCACCAAGCCACACCATGCCAACCAAGCCACGCCCACAGAACCACTAGTAAAAAAAATGGATTTCACCACTGGACAAAATGTATGTGTGCATATATGTATGTGATTATGTGAGTGGCATGTTGTGTCCAGAGAAGCTGAATTATTTTCAGCAAGTACTAATGAGGAGTATGAATCTCAAAAATAATTAATTACAGACCAAAGAGTTGTATTTAATAGGGAAAAGGAATTACATATATTATGTTTATTAAAAAGGTAATAGTGTATGGTTTATTGACTGGAATGATTCTTTTAATGAAATAAACATTGGTAAAAATGTTTTTCTTTCCCCACTGTTATATGGAGGTGAGAGTTAGCTATATCAAGAGAAATATAAAAGTTGGTTGATTGCAGTAAGAATTACTTATTTAAGAAATGTCTACAATAAAATATAAAGAGATAAGTTCCATAATTAAAAAGAGATTAATGAATGTGCACTGAATACTAAAGTAAGTGACTAGGGAAGTTTGATCATACATAAAGAATGAAGGAGGATTGGAAAATAACAAATATGTGAAGGAAGTCTTGAGAAGAAGGATAAGAACTTCCTATATACTTTACAGGCAGTAGTCTGCAGATAACTTTCAGTATTTGAGATAGTTATGATTAAAATTCGATATATATTAAAAAATAGAGCACATTGAAGTGCTGTCTAACTAGATTTTAAAGAATATAAAATGTACACTTATCTAGATCTTTATATGCAGAGTCAAATTAAGAGAGAGAGAGAGAGAGAGAGAGAGATTTTTCTTCAGTAAATTACATATTAATGATTGCCTCACTAACTTCCACATATCTAATCTGGATTTAATATACAGATCAATAGAATATTTTATTCAGTTGCTTTGCTAGGTTTATATTGAGTCTTTACTACAGTCACTGACCAGAATTATTTTGAGTATATGTACACATAACTAATAACTACAATGTTTCTTTGTAAATGGAAAGTAATGTTCTTCCCAGTGCTTTCTCAATTTCTACATATCATTTTCTGTTTCTATTTCTATTTAGTCATTGAATAATCCCAAAGCTGGAAGAAATTTTTATATATCAATAAATTATGACTCGCTACAAGTGTACCAATTTTTTGTAAAGATAAAAAGGGGTTTTCAATCACCTTATTAATTTTAAAAAGTAAAGCTTTTTTTCTTCAAACTGAGAGTTTTTTTCCCCAATGAAGGATGTTTAGATTTCATTCTGACCCACTAAAATATATCCTATAGATCCACAGTGAATCCGCTAATGAAAATAACTACATTTGATCACAGTTCAATCTATAGAAGAATAATTGTTAATCCATATTCCTATATTTCTTTGTTTTTGTTGTTCAGAGGTTTCAATGCAAACAAACAACCAAGCTAGCCACAGAAAGTGTCAATTTTCAGCAACAAGAAGCAAATGTTGTTACTGCTCCAGTCCTATGTTTTCTGCTTTCACTGCTATCTTTTTCAAACACAAGAGAACAGTGACCAAATGGAGCAGTGATCCAAGAAGATGAATAAATATTATAATATTAATTATAAATATTATAATATAATGGTTCTCATTTTTAAATACGTGAATAAATAATGTTGCTATTTCAGGAAGGGCCAGGTGAGGAAATTTGCAAACTATTTTCTGCAAAGGGCAGCTTATTTTGTTTTTTTACCATGGTGGTAAAAAATACCTTTTGATTGTGAGGCATCCAGAGTTGGTTAAAAGATGGACAGCTATATAAGTGTAATAAACACATAGTTTAGGCTCAACATTGTCCCTGATTTCTCAGATGGCATCAGTAGCATTCATTGTCTTTGATCACAAACTTTTGACAAGTTAGCCACAAGCATTCTTAGAAAAAGATGGTCAAGCCATAGTTATGTAGATTACTTTTATTTTCAACATGGAATACTGCAATGTGTTATATGTTTATTGTATGTTGAGGTGCACTTTATACAGCTAAAATCAAAGCAAGACTTACTCAGTTTCTTTAAACAGGTTGAAAGGAAAGAGAGAGAGAGAAAGGAATGGAGGGAGGGAGGGAGGAAAAGAAAAGAAAGAAAGAAAGAAAGAAAGAAAGAAAGAAAGAAAGAAAGAAAGAAAGAAAGAAAGAGGAAGGGTACAGAATCTTGGAAGTTTTTTACGACTGCCATCATATAGTATGTGATGACAGTATGCTTTATTATTTTAAAAATGGTTGATTCGATGGGAGTTGGAAGGTATATTTGTGTAATTTATTTTCATGGTTAATCACCCATATAACCAATTGTTTAGACTGCATTTGGCATTTGTGTTCACTTATTGAATCCTTCCCAAGGACCTGGTATAGGCAGATGTTGTTTGATGGTGTTAGAGGTATCACTGCAGGCTGTAAGCCAAGTAAAGCTGCCTTTTGTAATTGACTGATGGTGATTTGGCAGTGCCAATGGTGTTCAAGTGATGTTGCAGATGTTTTGGGATTGCACCCAAGGTGTCTATTACTATTATTATAGCTTTGCTTTGTTTTATCCCAGTTGTTCTTTTTGCAGGTCTTTGTATTTTCTCTAATTCTTTGTCTCAAGGTACTGCTACACCATTATACAAACATTTTTGTCTTTCTTAACAATAATTGTGAAGTCTGAGATTATGTGCTTCCTATTACCATTAAGCTGTGGTGTTTATGAACTCTTTATCCCTGAGTGTTTAACTGCAGGACTAACTGTTCTTCTTTCAGATAAGATTGATGCATCTCTTTGTTCTTTGTTTTTCTATTATGATATTCTCCTTTTCTCTGCTTCAAAGAATTCTTTTCGATATGTCTCATATCATATGTTTCATATAACTATCTTTTGTAATTATATCAGAATGGTTGGAAAGTAAATTTAATAGGCTATAGCTTTACTTACTACCTAATATTAGGTTAGATATTATTAATAGTTAATATCTTAATAATCACAACTACGCATGGAGACTTTATATCCTGGAACAGTAAGTTGTGGTCCCTGCAGCTTCCATACTGAAGAAGTCCAAACTGATTTTTTTTCCAGCTTACATTGAACAGCAATTAGTCTGTATGAGACTTTCATGTCTTGTCAAATGCTACTTCCTATGAGTCTTGTGAGGTTACCCCCTTAAAAAAATAAAGATTATTTTACAGGATAGGAAAAAGAAGAACACAGCCTTTCAGAGTCAGTAAATAATTTTGAAAGCAGCAACAGAATTAATCACTGCATTATTCTATGCTACTAAAAGGCAGGTGGTGAACAGCTGGTCTAATTAATTTTAACCATGCATACTTGGAATTTCATTCATTCAAATTTGAAAAGAACTTCCAAGTGGTCACTTGGCTCATAATTAAGCTGACATTACAAGCTGTGTAATTCATGCCTCCTACAAGGTGTCCAATTCATACATCACACAAGGTCACTACAAATTTTGGTGGTACTATCATCATTCCACATTCACCTTTTAGAAGAACATTTATAATTGTGTTAATCCAACAGGTTTTAACTTTTATGGGGCATTCCAAACTGTTAGCAAACCTCACTGTGTGCGTAATCTATTTTCTGTTTGGTTTCTAAAGAGACTTCAAGACAATTTCATCTTCCGCCCATGTAATGTGCTTGAGCTGGTTTCTCCTATTGACAAGGCATCAAGATCACCATAAAATCTTTTTAAATTATACATATATTTATTAAACTATAAAGATATTTCTTTTCTTTCACCAAATCAAAAATACGATTAAAATAGGCTACCACATCAGAAATTTGACCTTACCACATTTCATACTCCTGCATTTTGCACTTTTTCTTCAGTATATTTTATCATAATATCTGAAGGTGACATATAATCTCATGAGCCTACTGCAGATGACTTCATCTTGATTGTTCTTGGAAAATTAAATAGGGTGTCTCTTGACTAATATTTGGATGAGGGACTACCAGGAAATCTCTTTGATGGTTAGGCAAAACATCCTGAGTGGAATACAATCTATCTCTTCAAATCTATGCTTCAATGAATAAAAGGAGCAGGAGAGGAGGAAGATACAATCTCCATTTGAGTAGCATCAAGTAGGCTGACTTACTGATTACAATTAAATTAGCAATGCTACTGTAAGAAGGAATCAAGGGATATTTTCTGGCTATAGACGTTGAATTGCAAAATTTATATGATTTATTTGCAATGTCAGGACAGGCCATTCCCATGGGCAAAATTGTATTTTTGGACATGTTGGGTAACCTGAGTAATCATTGTCAGCTGTTTGATTTTCAGCTACCCAACAAACTATAATCTTGGGTCTGTAAACTTCACCACTGTGAGATGTCCATCATGTAGGTCTCTAGCATTCATGCTCTCAGTTTGGATGGTGATTTTCAGGTCCCGGCATAATATAATCATCATTCAATATAAGTTGGTTTACACAATAAAGCTGGTAAAGCTCGATAAATTGAGTTCGTTGCTCCATTTTGCAGCTCCACTGTATAGTTGACGCAATGGTGGCTCTTTTCTAGTTTTTCTGTAAAACATTTCAAGTGAATAGGAAACTCAATCTTTGTGAGATAAAATGCACCACAGGAATATGTATTTTATATGGCCTTCAAAGATTGTTTACTCTGTAGAAGTAAACTGGACAGTCCATCTATATCTGTGCAATTATTTGAACTTTTGAATTGTGTTTTGTATCTGTGTCCTCTAAAGGATAAAGTTCAACACTGAATTCTAGTAGTTGCTGAGCAGAATTTTTTTTGGGAACAAATATTAACAAGAGTGGCTGGTGATTGACTGATCTTCCAGAAAAGTAAACACAATCACACTGTGTGTGTGTGTGTGTGTGTGTGTGCTTGCATGCATGTGCGTGTTCATGCATTATTTTTATTTTTATTAAAATAAAATTTTACAAAATTTTACAAAATCTATCAGATTTTTTCTGTCATGATGTGTCACATAACCACATTGAATTTTACATTATGAGCCATGTAATGAAAGACTAGGATTAAAGACTTCATATTTCTTTCAATGCATTCAAAATCTGTTGCCTACCAATCTTTTCAAGGCTGCCTTGAGATTTTATAGATGTACCTCATCTTTGTGTCCATACAGAATGATGTTATCTAATTAATATGGGGTGCCTGTAAAACCACTTGGTACATATTTTTTTCCTCTCTCTGAAAATGCTGGTGTAACTGCTGCTCCAAACCAAACCTGTTATAATACAACCCTTTGTATGTATTTGTGGTGAGAAACTCTTTGGAATCTTCCTCCATTTCCTTCTGTAAATAAACTTCTTCTTAGACATATTTTGATGAAATGCTGTCCTCCAGCGGATCAGTAAAAGTATCTTCTCTTTTAGACAAGGTGTATTTCTGAAGCTATAATAGCCTATTAATTGCACCTTCAAAATCCCCACAGATCTTCACAGTTCTGTTCTTTTCAGCTACTGAAACTGAGGTGTAGCTCATGGGCTTCAATTAACTTTAGAAAAAAAATCCCTTGGCTTCCATTTCATCTCTAGCCAGCAGATAAGAATAAGCTGCTACAGATGTTATTTATTACTGCATCTAGGAATGTTGGAGAATTTAGGTGATCAAATTATTGTTTTCACTAGAACATGATCCACTTTAGAATATGCATACTAATCAAATTAAATGTTTTTTTAAAAAAATAAACAATAACTAGATGTGGCAGTACAAATTAAGACTCGGGTTTCATTCATTAAATATAGAACTCTAGGTGTTTCCAGGAGACATTGCAAATATACTGTGTATTGCTTCAGGCACACTGCAAGGAAGAAGTGTTGTGAATGGTTTTCATTGCAAATCATCAGACACTGTTGTTTCCAGTGATATTTTCAACGCTGTTTTCTGTGCAGGAATTATTCAGAAGAGTCCAAAGTCACCTAGTTATTTCCATGATTAAACTAGGGTCTCTTTCTAGGTCCAGTCAACATCTTATCTATTATACCACCTTGTATCTTAAGACATTTAAATATGTATGTATAGTATCTATGCACATGTGTGTGTGTGTGTGTCCTTTAAGCAAACTTAAATGTATTTTTGCTGGGTAAATATTGTAAATTACTATTTATTTTGCTATTTGTACAATTTTGTTTCTCAAGCCTGTGGAACACAGTTTTGTGGTTTCGTGTAGCAGAACAACATGGTTTAGTTCTTGTTTTATATTGACGTAGTGGTATATTTAATCTTGCTGATATCCACAGAATTGATTTTGTTACAGTTTCATGTCTCAAAGAGCTGCAATTACTCAGTACTGACCTGTAAAAGAGTTTGATGCATGAGGCATATTGCTATTCTGGACATTTAAAACCCGCCTAAGGCAATTTTCAGCAAGAGTGTTAGTCTTTGCCCAAGGTTTTAATGGTAAAAGAACATTCATGTGTCACTTTAGTTCCAAAAGCAGATAAGGCACTTGACTACATTCTTTAATGCAAATCCCTCTAAAACCTTATCCGCTGTTAGAAGTCCTCTAGTTATTTGATGAAAGAGAAAATTAACTTTTCAAAGAGCCGGGTAAAATAGTGACTGTGTCTATTACACCAACCAATCCAATATTCTGCATGATGTGCAGTGTTTCTTTTCCACTCATTATGCTTAGCAAAAGCAATCAATGCAAGCTTGAAATGATAATTGTGTAGAAACGAGTTCTGATTAAAAGTAGAGATCTGCAGGTACTAATAGTAATAGGACATTTCAGAAATGGAAGAAAATGTAGCCCAGTACAAGTCGGTGTATGGCAATTAATCCTTATCCCTTAGTCATATTAACTATGCAGTCCCTTGTTAGCTTATGATCAAAGCCTTACCTAAAAAGATAGACGTGATTATATATATATATATATATATGGAATTAAGGGTCCTGTGAAATAAATAATATTTAAATAAAGGAGATAA
>JANHFT010006269.1:12158-23808 GCA_032467955.1 Pseudoxenodon macrops
CCTTTTAAGTTGCATTCCTGAAATAAATGAACTTTTGCACGATATTCTAATTTTTCGAGTTTCACCTGTATATACTAGATACTAAAAGAAAATAACTACTTATTGAATGTCTTAGCTCCTGCTGTTGGAACAGGTTACTGACTAAAATTATCCTTATTCTGATCTAGTAGAATGAAGTTCAAAATGAACTTACCGTAGCTTTAATTAAGCTTAAATTAACTTTTAATTTTTGACATAAAATATTTAAAAGCATAGTAACATCCACAATGCATATATGTGAATAGGCTACTTTATTCCCAGCCAAGTCTTGTGGTTTAGTCATTTGCTTCTGATGTTCTCAATTTCCTGGCTTTAGTGGAACAGATTATGTCACCAAGCATAAAAGAATAAACAACTGAAATAGCAATGATAATATTTGCTCCTAAAGTGAATGGAATAATTTAGAAAAAGCTGACAGTATCTAGGACATTTTTAACATCTTTTCACTTATCCTTTCATTCCTCATTGATAATAGGATAGCAGATATCCTTTTTGGTTTCTGTAGTAACTATATTAAAATGTACATTTTTCGGTCTTTAGGGAAATGTCTGCTTCTTCCTACCACCAGACTTTGCTTCCTGTCTCAGTTATAAAATATTTTGCTTATATCAATAAAGCATATACAATAATTTTGAGTGAGAACATCATGTCACAAGCCATTTTTGTTTAAATATATTGCACAAAAAATGCAACAGGATTTTGATCTGAGAGCATGAGTCAGAAAAATAGCAGCTATTGCCAATAAGAACAAAGTTATTTTCTTCCTATGGTCCAGAGAATCAATATTTCTTACCAGTCCTTGGTGGTTTTTCCATTTTCGATCACTCTGAGTGAGGTTGTTTTCTTAAAAACACAATTATCCGAGAACATACTACTTTGTGGTAAAGCTTATACAATAGACCTATTTTTACACCATAATATCCATCGACAATATTTATTTTCCTAAATTTTTACATTATATTATCTTCAGGATCTGGTATCAAATTTGAAACTATAATATCTTCTAGATCAGACAGAGAAATTAAGTATTTATTTTAAATGATCCCTTGTTTATTTAATCCTAGCACTAAGAAGCTCTTGTGGCAGTTTAGAAAATTCTGTTGCATGAGTACCAAGCAAATTTTAAAATGATGGTCTTTCATATCTTTATGATATGCACTTTATTAAGCAGTATGTTGTTCTTCGCAATGGTTCTCTCTGAACTTTAAGGGTGAATATTCTGTAGCATGGCTGATCTTTGCAATCTCTCTCTCTCCTTACATTTCTTGAATACTATTAGCTTTGTTCTGTTATCTTTCCCTACAATCTCTCCAGCCACCCTTTTACTGCCGTGATGTTGCTGAGATGTATGAAAATATTCTTCATAAACCTCTCCATTTAAGGCCAGGTGTCAGTCTTACAGCTTGGTCTATTCTGGAAGAACTCTTGGAGAAGGAGAGACAGAACAGACTTGGATCTAAAGAAGACTTTGTATGTAAAATACCCGATTTTAAATCAAGTAGTAAATAAAAAAAGCATTAAAAAATAATTTATTATACATGAAATGCAAATATTTGTTCCTTTTTTAAAATATGATAGATGGTCTGAAAAATTTAAATAATCAAATTTAGTTACTGCATTTCATTCCAACATACAGAATATATTTATTTATTAAATTTATTTTCCATCCATCTCACTGCAAGGTGACTTAAGATTAACCCAATATTTTTTGCTTTGGATTGGATTTAAGCATAATTAATTTTCTTTGAATCAAGAGTTAAACAACATGAGGTGTTGACAAATAAAAATGTTTATGTGGGTATTTAACAATTAAACGATTTATAGAATGTTGCCCATCTTCATTATAATTGCATTTCATGTAGATGCAGAGCTTTTATGGTACTGAATTTCATATAGCCCAGGCCAGGGAGAAGACTCAAACCTTTTGGGAGTGGTGGGGGAGAGGGAAGGCCTGCAAGCTAGTGGGCCTAGCTAGCCAAGGTCTCCCAGCTTGGGGCAGGTTTTTATGTGCCAGTGGGCTTAGCCAACTTGCAGCACTCCTGTTTATCTGTTTTAAAAATAAACTAAACAATTTCTAAAATTGAAATTATACAATGAACAGAAAGTTACTTGAGAAAGTATTAATTGTATGACAGGTATGTCCATCATATCCTTCCTTTTTGTACTCTGGCATTGTTGGTAATGAATAGCACCTCAGGACAATTTACATTTACAGAGTATTAAAAGCTCAAGTTTATTTTAAGGATACATGATTCTTCCCCTTATAACTTCAAAAATTAACACTGCTATGTGTTACCATCACCAAAAATTTTAATATCATACATTGGAAATTCAGCACAAGATCCATAATTTTTTGGAACCTGATTTTAATCAGAACAGAAAAAGTTTTGTGGATGACACCAGTTTTCTGACACATTTAAGACAAATTAAATAACTTATATTAACCTCCATTTTGTATTTCAGGTTGAAATTCAAAGGCATCCCTTCTTTGAATCTGTCAGTTGGAATGACCTCTTACAAAAAAAGATTCCACCACCATTTAATCCTAATGTGGTAGGTCCAATTCCTATTCCTTATTCATTAAGTCATCATAGCTAGGATGAAGGAAAAAAATCAGGAAAGGAAGGGATGTATAGAAACTGAACATAGCATTGCATAATCTCAAGGAATTATTATTCCTTGACTGTTGCATAATCTCTAGAAACAAACAAGTGTCTACGTACAGTACTGTATTGTGCCTATTAACCTGTATTCAACTATAACAATTTATTGATAGAATCAGACTGAATGAATTCCTGTTTCCTTTCTCCACTGCCTTCAGAGCAGAGGGAATAACTGGAAATCTCATTGCAAAAGTGGAGGATTCACTGCTTAACAAGATAGACTATAGTATCTGTACATGCTAAACTATTTCGTTGAAAAAAATCTTTCAAATCATTTTAAATTGATAATATATGGAAACATAGGCGTCTTCCTTGAAATATTTTACATATGCTTTATTTTCTAGTTTGGTCCAGATGACATCAGAAACTTTGATGCAACATTTACAGAAGAGATGGTACCCTGCTCCATTTGCATTTCTTCTGATTATAATATTGTGAATGCTAGTGTACTGGAAGCAGATGATGCATTCATTGGATTTTCCTATGCACCACCTTCTGAAGACTTATTTAATTAAGCTCAAGTTTGGAACATTGGAAATTATCTCTAGAGGAGTGATGAAATTATATGATTATAAACAGTTTCTGAAATATATGTTACAAGTGCCTCATTTGATCTGCTGAAGAACAAACTTTTTCTGCTGTATTACGAGGATAATGGGCATTTTGCATTCCATTTTTAGACTGTTAAACAAGCTGCACAAAAATATTTTTAAAATGCATTTAAGTAAAAGTTCCTAACCTTGAAACTTTTAAAACAAAGATAATAGCTGTTTTTCATTCAGTTTACATTAACCTATCTATATCAGCTATCTTTATGATCAGCACACCCATTTAATGGGCTTTGTAATATATTGAATTTCTATGCTTGAAATACACCTATGCAATTATTTTGGTAAACTTCTGTTTAAAAAATAAGCTTAACTACCATTTGTTTACTTAACTGGCAATAATCATACTAGTTTACTAACTAGTTACTAGAAGATATAATGTATACAATATCACTTGGTTTAATGTAAACTTGTGCCACTGTAAATCATGTTGGGCATATAAATGAAGTCATTTATCACTTCACTTAAGTATTTGATTCATTCCAGTTACCAAACACAGGAAGGTATTTTCTAAGTTAAATAATGGTGGAGCAAATTATAATTTAATATTTGTTGACAATACATCTCACAATGACTATTTCTCCTCTTCTTGTAGAAGAAGCCAAGTGTCTTTCTCCCCAAGAAAGAAAAATTTAAGCATTGCTGTACAGCCATTTGTAGAAGTGAAACACCTTCCTTCTATGTTGAAAGCTAATATATTACAATTTGATTATATTAAAATATTATTTTCCTTGTTATCTATATCTTAATTTCAGTTTCTTTTTATTTGTCAAACACCTGTACAATTTGCTCCCAAATAATGTACTAACATATAATTTGCATGCACATTTATCCCAGTATAATTAGTGATTTGAGGGTGAAGGTATGAGCTTCAAAACAGACTCTTCATGAAATTTGAATAGTTAATACTTTTTTCTTTAACAGCCTCTGGTTGAATATAAATCAAATCTTTGCTTTACAAATTATTTTCACTTTAAAATATAAAGAAGATTTTCTTTGGTTTAGTTGTCCCATTCAAGTAAAAGGCTGAAGGTATTTGAGACAACATAAATTGTAATATTGTTACTGTTTATTTTTCTCACTAATAAATGGAATTAATATTGACTAAGAAAATGAAGTAATCATATCTTAAAAATACAAATTAAATATATATTTAAGATAATAAAAAAAGGATGTGTTATTTCAGGAAATCTGATTTGAATAACGTTAAAAAAATGATAACCTGTGAAAATGTTTAACAAGAAGATGTATATACTCTATTATTACACTGATTAACAGTCTGACTGTAGCAAACAAAATACAGGTAGTCCTTGACTTACAACCACAATTGAGCCCAAAATTCCTGCTGTTAAGTGAGAAATGTGTTAAGTGAGTTTTGCCCCATTTTATGACTTTTCTTGCCACGTTTGTTAAGCGAATCACTGCAGTTGTTAAATCAGGAACACGGTTGTTAAGTGAATCAGGTTTCCCCAATGACTTGGCTTGCCAGAAGGTCACCAAAAAGGGGGAATCCCATGAGCCTGGGACACTGCAACTGTCATCAATGTGAGTCAGTTGTTAAGCATCTGAATATAAATCACGTGACCTTGGGGATGCTGCAGTGGTCATAAGTGTGAAAAGTGATCGTAAGTCACTTTTTTCAGTGATGTTGTAACTTTCAATGGTTACTCAGCGAACGACTGTAAGTCGAGGATTACCTGTATCAGAAATTCAGGCTCCTCAAAAATGTCCTTCGTAACTCACTTACCGTCCCAATAATAGTCAAACCCAATCTGGCTAGTTTACTGTACCATGTTCTCATTACATTCCTCATCCTGACTCCATCCAGCTCATTCTGCACCCATATTGTACAAGTTGATCTTGGTTTAAAGTGGGGCACTGAGGTTGCCACCAATGGTCTTATGACAGGTACAAAATGATTGCCGATTAGAGGTAGACTTACAACAGTTCATTTAACAAACGTTCAAAGCTGCAAAGGCACTGAAAAAGTGACCTATGACCAGTTTTCACACTTATGACCATTGCAGCATCCCCATAGTCATCTGATCAAAACTGGCAACTGACTCATATTTATGACGCTTCTAGGATCCTGGGGTTTTGTGATCCCTTTTGTGACTTTCTGATAAGCAAAGACAATGGGGAAGCACTTAACAACTGTGTTACTAACTTAAGAATTGCAGTGATTCACTTAACAACTGTGGCAAAAAAAGTGGTAAAATGGGGCAAAACTCAGCGAACAAATGTCTCACTTAGCAACATATATTTTGGGTTCGATTGTGGTCATATGTCGAGGACTAACTTGTATTAGTATCTTGTTCTTGTGCACCGTGCAATCTATGATATGTTCTACTGCAAAAGCTTTTTTCAAACTTGTCGGTTTAAGCTGTCGGCAATTCTTCCATCATTTGATCACCTGAAATGTAAAAGTAGCATTTATTCTGATGCTCAAGGACATTAATTGTGATGCATGATTCATGGTCCCTTTCTTCTTCTGTTAAACGCAATTTATACTGGCAAATGATAGTTGCCAGCTAAGAGGATATGTATTTTTAAATTGCCAGCCTTTCTGCAAGCTGGTTCATTGGTAACAAGCAGCATGAATTGCTACCCTATTTGTCCTTGTGACTCTAGGATCAAAAGAAGGAAGCAAGAAGTTGTTAGTTCCCATTATTTTCCATAGCCTGACACTGAAATATTTCAAGCTTTCTTTTGAGGGAAACGTGGGACATTTAAATAAGCTTTATTTCATTGTACCCTATCCAGTTTGAAATAGACTCTTCAGAGTGGAATGTTTCCATTTCATGTTTATCTGTGCTTTACATAAAAAAAGAACCCATAGTCAGTCTGACATCTCCAGGCTGAACTGGTTGACACCAAGGACCTGCTCCCACAATCAGTGGATTAAAGCTTCTTGTGGTCCTGACTTCTGTCTTAAAAAGGAGGAGGAGGAGAAGGAGGAGGAGGAGGAGGAGATGATTTTCCAGATATATAATATTTGTCAACCTATTACCACAATTGAGCCCTAACTGTATGTTGCAAAACAAGGCAGTTAAGTCAGTTTTGTCCCATTTTACGATCTTTCTTGCCACAGTTGTTAAGTGAATCACTGCAGTTGTTAAGTTAGCAACATGGTTATTAAGTGAATCTGACTTCCCCATTGACTTTGCTTGCCAGGAGGTCATAATAGGTGATCACATGACCCCAGGACACTGCAACCGTCGTAAATATGAGCCCGTTGCCAAGCATCCAAACTTTGATCATATGATCATGGGGGTGGGGGTGGGATGCTGTAAGTGTGAAAAACAATCGTAAGTCACTTTTTCAGTGCCATTGTAACTTTTTACGGTCGCCATATGAATAATTGTAAGTCAAGGACTACATCCTTTTTCCAGTAATGTTTTCATTCATTTTAAGGCTGAGCTCTTTACGTACACCCAGAGAAGCGACTTACAATGTGTATGCTTAAAGGGATATTATTAGGTGTTACAGGTCAGATAAGGTAACCTTTGTAAAAATCATGATGTATTATAACATTAAGTGCTATTCCAGTGACAGATGAATTTCAAATGAAACCAATGAAATAGCTGGAGTGGTGTATTTGCTGGATATGACAGAGAGACTTTTCAATGACTCCCTGATCAATTATTCATATCTTTTATTCTTATGCTGGCATCTCTTTGTTCTGATACATAAATGCATGAGCAATTAATTTAAATTGATGTCAGTTCCCCGCTCATGGTAGACATCACTGTACACTCATCATTCTCTATTGAATAGTTCAACTACTTCGCAGGAGAAAATAGCACCTTCACCATCACATATACCAATTAAAAAGAAATTATTTTTAAGGACAAAATCAGTATTGTGCAAAAATAACTTATTTATCATTCGGAGAGTCATCCTTAGGACACTTTTTGACATGGAACGAAGCCGCACTAGGTTAGAGGCACAAGGAACCAGACAACCAGCAAAAGAGCATTTAATTCTTTATGTGTGTTTCATCCATAAACAAATTAGTTTGTGTAGATCGGTGTCCTCCAGCTGTTTTCAAATTTCATTCTGTCTTCATCAAAGATTTAGGAACAAAACAATATTCCAAAAGCAGATATTCTTTTTTCCCCCCCTTTTTTTTGAAGGCAGGCACTTTCTGGGAGGTTGGAAGGAGTCTGAAAAAGAATTGACTATTTAGTTGGCTGCTGCCTCAGACTGAAATCATATTTAGATAACGAAGTGTGCCTGTTGCTCCAGCTAATTTTGTCAGTGAAGTATTTTATGTGGCATACTCATTTAACAGAGTGGGCCTTTAATTACTCAAGAGATATAGCCCAAAATAGTGTCAGAAAAACTGAGTGAAATAGAGGGGGGAGGGGGGGAACAATACTGTACACTGTAGAGAAACATAATCAGTTTTCCAATCAATAGCAATATCATTTAGACCAGGGTTGTCAATCTCACGGCCCATGGACCAGATGTGTCACGCACTGGCCATGCCCATTCCTGATTTAGAAAGAGGGGGAGAGTTGCAATACATCACATAACAACTCTGTGATAATACAAATTTGACACCCCAGATTTATACACCACTTCATAGTGCTGTACCCCTCTTTCTAAGCAGTCAACCTTCGCTGCAGGTGATCCCATTTATAAGAAGTACAATCTACAGTCTACGGACTGCAGTCTGGATAGCTTAGCTTTTCAAAATCAGCCAGAATCATTAGATAGTTCAATGTCCTTTGAAAATCTGCTGCCCAATTTCAATGCTTGACACATTATGGTAATCCCTACTTTATAAAAATCCTTGCCCTGGAGACATAAGAAATACTTGTCTAGAATGCCAGAATACAATCAAGGTCCCACATCCACACACCCCAATTCCAGTTAATGAAATATTTCTACTCCTCTCTCTTTTAGAAGTGTAAGATTAATTACTGTAGATAATACCAGATATTATTCTAATCTTTGGCTTCTTTGTATATTCTGAATGACAAAGAATAGCTTATGCGTCAGATAAATGAGTAATGTAGAGAGGAACTACCTTGTGCAAAGTTGTTTGAATGTGGGAACCATTGATTTTATTGGTCTATGTGGGAACCATTGATTTTATTGATCTATGTGGGAGCCATTGATTTTATTGGTCTATGTACAAAATAAAATTCACAGGTTTTTTTAGTTTGAGTGCAACTCCAAATGTGCTTCTTTTGTTTCAAGTACAAACCTGTTCTGAACACAACAAACAAATGGCTTTTTTAACTAAACGTTCCCTTTATTAGGAGCACCAGCAAACCTGGCAAAGAGTCTGTCTGTCTGTCTGTCTGTCTGTCTGTCTGTCTGTCTCTCTCTCTCTCTCTCTCTCTTTCTCTGCAGGCTAACAATGTCTCTAAGTGCCTGTGGAAAGCAAAGCTCACTTCCCTTCCTCCTGAAATGGCTCCAGCACACCAGGAGTTTCTCTCACTCACCACCCTCGTAACGAAAGTCTTGGAAGGTACGGCCACCCTTATTCCAGTAATGGAGACACACACACACAGACTCTGAAGGTATGCCTGACTCTTAGCACTGTAGATTCCAAGAAAGAATTCCGATACAGTTCCAGACAGAATTCAGAAGTTCGAATTATCAGTGGCTGGTTGACAGGGAGATGAATAGTTGTCTGCTACACCTATTTGTCTCCTCCCTCTGCCTTTTAACCCCAGATCTAGAGTGGGACTTAGCTAGCAGCAGGGCTCTTCTGTCCTGAAGACCAGCCCATAGAGTCCCACTGCTCTCCTCTCCTCTGCCTTTTGCATATCCATGCATCAGACATGGGACCCAGCTGTTCCTCTTCTTTCTCATCAGCCAACTCCAAACCTGGGGGCTGTTGACTCTCCATCTGGGGGCTAATGGATGTCCCAGGCTCTGTCTCTACCTCTGACAGCTCCATTTCCTCTTTCCCCTCAGAGCTCTCAGATTGGCTTGATACTGGTCCCGACTCCCACTCTACATCCTCATCTGATTTGGCTGCCAGAGGCTAACAGGCCACAACAAAACCAACCTGTGGTCATTTCAAGTGGCAAATATTTGTTTTGAGTATACTGATGTGCTTTAAGTGATACAATAAAGCCCAAGTCCACCACATAAATAATATATTGTTTTTAGACCCAAATTTACTTGTCATCTGAGATCACAACATAGAACATAGCTTTTTGCTGTTGTTTTCAAATGGTAGTGGAGGAATAGAATAGAATAGAATAGAATAGAATAGAATAGTTGGAAGGGAGTTTAGAGGTCTTATAGTCCAACCCCCTGCTTAGGCAGGAAACCATATTATTTCCAGTCCATATCAGTAATATTTTTTATTTGCTATACATGTCACAAGATTTATTTTTTTCCTATCAGAAACAAATGCAGCAGAGTTAGAACTTGAGAATCCGTAAATAATCTCATCCAACATCTTACTACTGAACCACATTAACTGTCATAATGAACCCCTATGATCAGTCTTAGCTTCACTTGGTTCATTTTTATAATAATCTGAGATGTTAAATAAAGTACAACCAATTGCGGGATCAGTTTCCCTTGAAAACATGCTTTTCTTTTCTATATGTCAGTGATAGCGAACCTTTTCGGCACCGAGTGCCCAAACCAGAATTCCCGCGCACACTGGAGCATCGGAAATCCAAAGCACAGTTGGCTGGTGCGCATGCTCTCGCCTGCCAGCTGATATTTGGGTTTCTGGTGTGCACATATGTGCTGACCAGCTGGTCTTCGCGCATGCTGGAGTGCCGACTGGTCTTTGGGTTTCCAATGTTCTAGTGTGCACCAAGACCAGCTGGCGACAGCACATATGCCCACAGAGAGGTCTCTGTGTGCTGCCTCTGGCACGCGTGCCACAGGTTCACCATCACGGCTATATGTTATAGCTATATAATATGAATGCTGCATATATTTTTTATCTTAAAATGTCTATATTTAAATATATTTCATGACTTTTCCAAGCTGAAAATTGTATCACAAAATTGAGGAAAGTGCAAATGCCTGCCCCCCCTCCCCGGCCTCTCGACCCCTTATTTATAAATGAAATAAATGCCAGGTCTGAACTTTAAAAAAAATGTTCTTAATAGAATTGTGAAGTATCCCTAATCTAAAGTAGTTTTCTGTATTGCAGCTAGGGGATTTATACTTTATTTATATGATGAACTACAGGTATATGAAAATCATTTATTTCTGACTTCTTCAACTCCACTACTCAAGCTGGTCTCTAAACCTCATTTTGATAGCTTTTCATTGGAACAGGCAGAACTCAATTTCCTCCAAGCTGTCATTAAAGGAGCACTTTGGCATTCAAAAGAACAAATATCTTTAATATAGTTGGAACCTAATGCATTTGCTTAGAAGCCGCTCCATAGTTCTTGTGGTATAAATAATTTTCCCACAGTCTAACAATTGTTGAGTCTAACAATGTCACCAATAGAAGAATCCTACAAGCATCTTCTTCCTTTTGATTCCTTATGATTGCCTGTCACCCCTGATAGGCAATGGAATTTTTTTTCTTGTTAGGTTAATATAAAATTTATCCAGAAGAAAGGATGTGCTGGAAGAAATCATTCCCTAAAACTGTAAACAGTAGTTTGATCAGACAGTTCACTGAATCACTTAATGGCTGAATCACTTCATCTCTTTCAGGAGCTGCAATTCACTTAGTTTTTCATAGAAATTTATAAATTATCTATTGAAAAGAGATTTGCGGCTTGATTTACTTATTTATTTATTTTGCTGCACAGTAAAAGATGCTCGGATGAAAAGGAATATAGAAAAGATGATAACAGAACTTTACCCATCAACAATATTAAGCTTCACTTGTCATCCACTTCGACTTTGTTTACAGAAGGTCAGATAAGCAGTGATTATGTTTAAGTGTAATTAAAAATACTTCCATCCTCCTGAGCACAGCTTTGTAAAACTCCCCTCCAAAAGGAAAATCATGAGCTAGGCACAAAGAACTTAGCTCATGTTCTGTCAAGCACTCTTTGCTCATCTCAGTTTTGCCAGATAACAGATAAATATATCAGTGTTTTAAATCTGTTGATAAAATAGATTAATACATGCTATTAAACTTGAAGTCTGCATTAGACTTAAGTTAGCCTTTTCATGCTTGGAAATTGTGGTGTTTTTTTAAAATTCCTAGTGTTTTCCCACAAGTGCATGATCTGTTGTCCCCCACCCAAGTGTTGATTCATTGGTTATGACAGGAAGTGACTGACCAGCCCATTAATCAGCCTAATGTCATTGCTGTGTAATGCCAGGTCCGTGATTAATAAGGCCCCCCTCATTTATGATCTCATTCAGGAGGGGGGGGCGGACCTG
>JANHFT010006269.1:28992-47066 GCA_032467955.1 Pseudoxenodon macrops
CCCCCCCCCCCCCCCCCCCCCCCACCTGCAATTTCTGCTACCAGTTTGCCCGAACCGGTCTCAACCAGCTGAATGCCACCTCTTCTCCTGTCCAAGTCATTTCTGTAACGGCTTCTGAATATTCCCTTCAAGGCCATCTTCATGGATTCCTAGATGATATTTACTTCTTGCCCAATCCTAATATCAATGTGATTAGTTTTATTCATGAGGGGAGCAGCCAAAGAAATGTACTTTTTTTAAAAGAAAATCATAGTACCCAAGGTTTGAAAATCACCATTGATATGCATTGGGGAAAAAATAAAAATGGAGACAGCAACAGCATATGCAAAAAAAATCTGTAAAAGATCTTACAGTATCTTTAGTAAACAGCAAAACAAAGGGATTTCTAAGACCACTTTAAAGATGGGGAATGGATAGCTTAAACAAATACCCTGGAGCTCAAGAACTTTGGTTGAAAAAGAACGCCATTCTCATTTTGCTTAATTTTACTTTCTTAGAGAAACAAAACAAAATGAAAATCCTATTTCTTTTTCAAGATTCTTAAAGAGATGACTCTTATGATGTTTAGAGAAAAATAAAATTTAGGTGTTATGGGTCCTTAGACCAGTAGTTTAATCCATTTTTTTTACTACCGGTTCTGTGGGTGTGGCTTGGTGGGCATGGCTTGTTGAGCGTGGCAGGGGAAGGATACTGCAAAATCCCAATTCCCTCCCCACTCCTGGGGGAAGGCTATTGCAAAATCACCATTCCCTCCCTACTCTGGGGCCAACTCCGAACTACTCAAAATTTCCACTACCGGTTCTCCAGAACCTGTTAGAACCTGCTGGATTTCATCCCTGCCTTAGACCCTATCCCAATGAGGTAAGTCTTAATGGGAAAAACATTCCCATTCCTGATGTAGTGTGTTTCCTAGGACACCAGCTTTTGAACAAACCACAGTACCGACATAAGGAAAAGAGATGTATAGTAGGTCAACATCTGAATGGCTATTTCATAATCTGTAGCACCCAACATTCAGTAAAACTGAACTGCATAGGCTAGAAATCTTGCCTACCAAGTTATAACAAACAAAAACTTCACTCCATTATTAAAGCTGCATATTTGTCTCACTCAGTACTAGTAAAATTCTGTTTAAGCAATTTGTCTTAGTGGTTTACCCTTCCATGTTCCTGTGATTCTCAATCATCTTTCTCTAAACCAAATATTTTAAAGTTTTTTTCCCCTGTAACAACTGACCTATGATAGACCACAGCAATTTTATTCAAAACTATTCAGGCAAAACCTGCATGTTGGCAAATATTCATACTGTTTCTGCTAGAGCTGTGCTTAAAAAAAAGATGCTTTAGAGTATGTACAAAGCACCTCTTTCCAAATAGTTGAATTGTTGTGTGTTTTTCCAAGCCCATGTAGTGACTTTCTAAGTTGTCCCCTACTATCTCTGCATGCTTTTGCATACACAGTCATATTACAAAGTGGAGACAGAGGAGAGCAATTTCCAAAGACACCACAAGAGCATGGCAAAAAAAACAACAACCAAAAACCCCTGGTTACTTTAATGATTCAAAGAAAGACGATATATTTGTACCCCATTGAGTTCTGAAGAATCTGTTTTAAAGGATTTGCACAGCAATAGTTCTCACCACTTGTTTCAAAGGGGCACACTTCCCTTTATTGTAAAGAGAATCTTTAAAACCAAGGTCTTGCTTCTGAAGCAAGAGGGTGAAGAACCACACAAGAAATGGTAGGCTACAAAGAAAGACTCCTTGAGAATAATTAGCCTACTCTTTAGGATACTCTTATCTGTTAAAAGCCATTTTTTCTGGGTTGGGAGATAAAAGGTTTTACTTTGTCTCAAACCAGTGCTGATTTGTTCAGCTGTAATACCAGCAGAACAGTTGAAAAGATGTTGGTTGACCTGGTTTTTGGGTTGACAGCTTAGAACAATCTCGGCCTTAGTATTTGTGAACTAAACCCTGAACTGCCCTCATAACCTGGGCTCTTCCTGGTTATGTTGCTTTTGTGCTACTGTCCTTGGAAGTTGAAGTGTTGAAAGTGTAAATTGCTTAGCTATGATAGCATTAGCGTTGTACATAACTTGATTAGAATTTGAAAAACTCTTTTCCCCCCCATTTCACTGAGCGTTCCAACTAATTAATTTGACAGCAGATTTTTTCCCCTTTCTTCCAGAGATACCAGGGATGAAGCCAATCATTCCACAAATAAAACATCAGTTGTCCATTGTCCATTTGTGTGTGTGTGTGAGTGTGTGTATATGCATGCCTCAGAACAGAATCAGATACACAAAAGAGTTCTTCAAATAATGTTGGTATTCTCTATATCTTCTTTCATTATTATCCCATTTAGAAAACTCTATTAACATTATGATACATTTCAAGCAAGTTAGTTGGCATCAAATGTGAATTTTCACCGAAGTTCTATTTGTGTAATTAAAAATGACTCCTGGAGGGGGGAAAAACCCTTATTGTTACTCTTGCACTCCCTTTCTCTTCAGTTTTAGATCTAAACCATTGGATGTTGAATGTTCTGTGGGGATTACAAACAGCCATCAGTTTCCTTCCCAGTTATTAATTCCAGGAAATAACCCAAATTTGAAACAACATGGCTTGAATTACTGTGTGTTTTGACAGGTTGCATATTTAATTGAATACAGTTTGCTAATAGCACAACCTAGTTAATGAGCTTGGGCAGAAGTAGGGATTTAGATATTTATGCATAGCTTAAAGTTGGGGATCATGCAATGTAAGCTAAATTTATGTTTAAATTTCCCTCCTGAAATATGCAACAAGGTTATGTGCATTGTGCATTTTTGTTTGTTTATTGTTGTCATTGTTTTAAAAAGCATAACAATCATTCATTTTTGTTAATTAATTATATATCTGAAAATGTCATATTGGAAGCTGCATGCAATAACCTTGCCTTGGGGGGTAATGTTCTAAAATGTGTTTCTGTGGGAATAAAAACTGAATTCCCCAGCAAGAAATACATTTTTCCCCGTCTCACAAATTCAGGGTTATAGTGAATTGGGAACAGGATGCTATTTATTTACTTCATTTCCATTCTGTCGTGGGGAAGACAGAATCTTTGTGGCTTGCTGGAGTATAAAAATTGTTGATTAATAGTCCCTACATAATGAGTTTGGCTTAGTATATCCCTACTGCAGATATGCAAATCCTCAGATAATAAAGGCTACTTATATTAAAGTATGTTCAGCAGCATTATTGACAGTTAAATCCAAACATGCTTGAAGTTGTGATCAGAATACATGGTTGTGCGAGTATCCTATGCTGAGCTATTATACATGAACAATTGCTGGTGTATTTAACAATTTTTGCAAACTAGTCTTCAACTTTCAGCATTGAAGAGGAGTGCAGATACCATGCATTATTATGGTATCAGTCTGGACATGAATAATATAAATCTTTATAGAATTCTTTATTGGCTAAGTGTGATTGGACACACAAGGAATTTGTCTTTGGTGCACATACGCTCAGTGTACATAACAAGACAAGATACATCAGTAAGGCTTAAAATGGGGTATCATGTAGGATGACAGCTGCCTATTAGGTATGCATTTGGATCACTTAATGGCCCAGTCTAGGAAAAAATGCCACTAAGCATTCTTACTAGAATTAAATATGTCTTCAAAGTTTATCATTAACAATCATCTTGATATATACCGTAGTCATGGTTGTTCTCGGTTGCTTAAATATCATTCCTCTACTCATCCTAATCAATTAGAATTTAGATTTAAATTCTAATTGATTAGGATGGGTAGAGAATTTAGATTTAAATTATAATTGATTAGGATGGGTAGAGGAATGATATTTAAGCAACCGAGAACAACCATGACTATATATCAAGATGATCAGTTTAATAATTATTTAGTAGAGAATATGATTCTAAGCAAACCACAATGCCTCTACCCATACTAACTTGCCAGAATATAAGATCTCCAGGGAAGGTCCTTCTGTGTGGCACCCACAAGAATAGGTGTACAATATGATTGCAAAAGGAATTGTTTTTGTTGTGGCTTTAACAAAAATAGGACATTTCCCTCATACTTCAAAAATGACATTGGCCATAGTACATTTAAAAAAAAAATCAGATTCATACCAAGTTGAACCAAATTGCAAAATTATCTGAATTGCAATCATGTGACCACAGGGATTGTGCAACAATGCAACTTCAAGGATTAGTTGTAAGTTTCATTTTTCAGCCCTGTTGTAACTTCAAATGATCACTGAATGAGAGTAGTCAGAAGCAAAGACTACCAGTATTGTCAGAATTTTTTAGCAAAGCAAAAATATTTTGGTAAGTCTGGTAAAATATCTTAGTGGTATGTTGTTACCCAACTGAAAAAAAAACTAATTTAATTGAAGAAATTGTTAGGTCCAAGCCCAGAAATAAAACAGTGAGATCCCACTGAATCCAACCTTTTATTTTCTTACATCTAATAGACAAAAACTTGTCAAATTAGAACTATATGTTTAAAAACTCCCAGCTAGGCAGGGAGCAGAGGTCAAGCAGAGAACTAGCTTTAAGTCCCTGCAAGAGGAATAAGCCTGATTCTTCTAAGCTCCATGAAAATGTATCTGTTTCCAAAGGAAGGCAAGTAATTTGGTGAAATTCCTGTAATATAGGTAGACAACAATAAAATAGCTGACATGAACCTTTCCTGAATGGATCTGTATGCTTGTGCCTGACACGATAACTTTCTAAGCTACTGGATATGTCCTGACAGATTCTAGAGTATGGCTACCCAGAACCTCTTCCCCCACCCTCAGCCATTTTGGGAATGTGCAATCTCTTAATCCCAGTCTCTTTCTGGGAAAGCTCTGAGTTGGCCAAATCCTCCCCCTTAGCTGCTGCACCAGGTGTATATTTCATCACAAGAATTTACATTTGTAAAAAAAAATGTTTGAAGAATTGTAGTGGAACCACCATTTAGCAAAATGATGAACTGCAATGTACTGAAATTTCTATAAATATGTAACTGATAATAGCTTTAAGTCACCTCCAGATCATGCACCATTTGTAACTGCATCTTTCCTTATCTGAAAAACATAATAAGATGAAAGTTAAATGTGAGGAAATGGCTTTCTTTAAACTTCATGCTCTTGCTTTGCTTTGAATTAAAATCAATTGGCATTTGGTTCTAGTGAGAAAGCTGTCACATTGACTGAGAACTGGCTAAAGGTGTTTAAATGAAGGCAGAAGATAATGGATGATGCGTCAGGACCAAGACAAGTTGTCTATTGGCATGCACAAAGAGAACTCTTTCAGCCTGGTTTTATTTAACAGCATTATTAATCGTCTGAGAGAGGAAGTAAACAACACATTAATTAAGTCCGTAGATGACAAGAAATAGAGATATGTGGCAAGGGCTATCCAAAGGCAACTGAAATAGTGGGATGGGATTTATATATGGAATAACAACTATGTATATTGGAATGGTGAACCTGATATTACAATTCCAGAAATACTTCAAATATTTATTTTGACTAATCAGCCAAAGAGTAAATGAAACACAACTTCAAAACTGTGTAAGCATGGCAATTAAAAATGGAGAGGGTGTTTAAAAATTATGTTGGAATTGATCCAAAGATGTTAAAAATAAATTATTGCTTATAAATACAGAAGTAACTGAACTGATTAAAGTTTCACAAGTCCACATTATTTTGTAATCACTGAAATCATCATGTTTGTGTTAATGAGAATTCACATGTACTTGGGTGAAACATTTTGAAACTGAAAGGAAGTCAAACGTTTTGTACTTCAGAAATTTCAGGATTTCCTGTTGCTTGGGTTGCCAGCATTTTCCACTGTTGTAGGATCTGAAATTTGAATTACAAGAAAAAAAGGCTAACTGATTTTACAGTTATTAATATTTATAATATCTATTTTTTTTCATTGAGGCACCCAGACACGTCCAACCTGAAATCTATGAAGAGATAGGATAAACCTTTTCAAAGATACGCTTACTCAAATTTGTGCCTGCTCAATTTAGCAACCACAATCAGTGAAATAAAAGATAGACACAGAAGTAAAAATGAAACAGAATTTTCACAGAAATTTGTTCATGAACTGAATTTTATCTTTTTTTCTAAGTCAAGCAAGACTCTTCTACTAAAAATGCTAGTCTTGAAAATGATCACACATTTTATTACCAGCTTTGCCTTTACAATAATGTTTGGTATTTAAGAAACAGGTACCAATGATACTTTATTCAATGTTTTTCCATCATGGTAGCTAATCTGAAAATAAACAAATAAACAAACAAGCCGTTTGAGAAGACACTGGAATATATATACACTTATTCTAGATATTCTGATTCAATGATTGAGAAATCACCTTGCTGCAAAGCAGAACAAATCCAAAGCATTAGAATTTAATTGGATTCTCAATCCATGTCTCTCACTTAGTAGCATAAGCAGCTCACAAACAACCAAGCTTTTTTTTTTTTTACTTTTAACAGGAAGGTTGCATGAATTCTAAGCCCTTCTGAACTTTGAAGAAATGTGTTTTTACATGATATAATTTTTTTTCTTGTAATCAGAATAATGTATTTTCGGGCCTGTTTTTCATTCTGTGAGAGTAAATCTACCAGATATACAAAATAAGCATAGATGGGTTTTGTACAAAGAAAACCAAGCAAGGAGAATTTTTAAATTGCACTATTATGAGGAGAGTTCATTAGTCCCACACCAATCATTATTTTGCAGATAATTTCTATGGAAACCACAAACACTGCAGGAAACCTGCCATATTTTTAAAGGATAGAGGTAGAAAAATTTGCAACATATACCATCATAATGGATTCAGAAAAGGCAGTAAGACTCAGCCAGAAACAGTCTGCCCCAACCAAGAGCAACTGTTTTTAATATTATTATGTTCACTTCAATAATTTCAACAAAGCACAGAACAGAATCAGCAAATTATAACATTCCACTTCTCTGCCAGAAAGGACTTGATCATATACCGTACCTGTCATTAATTCATCTCTTCTCACATTGACATATTGTTTATAAAAACTGAATGTCAAATAGCTTGTTTTGTTCCTTTCCTCTTTTTGTCGATGTCATTGTTCATTTACATTCTCTGCTTTTATGCAACTTTCCAAAGCCTATGAAGCTTTAAGAAGGTTCATATTCTGCTTATTTGTACTTGTATTTGTTATCTCCTGAAACTTGGCTAAATGATTTTGGCAGAAGTAGCTTAACTCACGATTCCACAAAACGTGATCGGTGTCCCTGCTATTAAGTGAACATACTTAGTTATGTTCTCCTAGTATAGTACATCCATTTATCTCAACTGACATAATTCCTGCTCTTTATGATTATATCACATGGGTAAACCTATTCGGTGGCAGATGCCATAAAATCAATTTACTGCAGCAATGTAAGATCTACGCAAATTGAAAATGTAAAATGAGAAAGCAGAATTTCATATCTAGTTTAATGAAGAAACAAACGTGTCTGAGAAATCTGAGCAGGTTAGCATTTCACAGCAGTTTTGAAGTAACATGGAATCTTGTTTTCACCAGATTCCATTTGTCATAGCTAAGAGAAAATAAACAGTAAAGTCATAGAGAAATTCCTAGAGCAGCCCTGCCTCTGCTTTAAGTCTTCTCTAGTTTGCTCTATGACTGTCTCCATGCTGACACCAGGAAGAGGAACTTCTGATGTGATCTAGCTATATATAAAATATTAATTTAACCCTAAATTAAAATTAATATCCCATTCCTGACTTCAGTATTCCTGGGTGTGTTTAACATGCTAAACACATCCATGATCCAGTTAGAAAAGTGAAACATAGCTCATAAGTAACAAGTAACATAAGTAACATCAGAAGTTGTGGATTCTTCAACACTGGAAGTTTTAAAGAAGAGATTGGACAAGCATTTGTCTGAAATGGTATAGGGTTCCCTGCCTAAGCAAGGAATTGGACTAGAAGACCTTCAAGGTCCCTCCAAACTCTGTTATTCTGTCATGTGAATGATTTCATGACAGTATAATGTAATAATATAATATTGGGTCCATTGTTTGCATCCAGAGTGGAATTAAATTAAAAATAAATAAATAAATCTGATTACCCTTAGTGTGATCTCTTATTTCTGATATTTATAGACTTGGGGATCTGAATTTAGAGCAAAGTTTGAAATGAAAATATGAAATGAAATGGACATATTATTGCACTCCTATTTAACATCATGATTCATCTTGTAATTATACAGATACTGTCCTTTCATCTTTGTTTATGGCTTTGCTTCACTTAATTGATTTTGTTACTATAGGCTATTTTACAGCTATTAGCTTTAAAAGCAATTCTATTTTTAACACAGAGGTATAATTATTTTTGTGTCATAGACTTTATCACCTATTTATCAATTTCTGGGTGCTTTTTGCTATGAGATATTAAAACAGCATATTGACATCAAATTTTGTAAATGTTGTTTTATTCTAAATTCAGTGGAAAAAAATCTAAATCTCAACTACTTTTATGACTAAAGCTAGTTATAGAAATAAGGTATTGCTGTAACAAATTGCATGCATAGTAAACAAATTCTATAAAAAAGGAGAAGAAAAAAATTAATCTAAAAAAAGATTGAAAACTTAAATACAATAAATTGAAGAATAAATTAACATTTTCTTAATGTCGCTTCTGTCTTTTGAGTGCCATATGCAATATCTTATATAAATATTTACATAATTACATTAAGTCTATTCTGTTTGCATAAGATACCAAATCATTTTATATAATCCTTTTGTTTTCTTTAAATTTTTCTGTTAACTGTAAGAAAACTACTGAAACTTATGTCTCTCTGTCTTCATTTATTCTCTTGAATTATGTCTTCCTTGACAAAATTCTCATATCTCACAATATGTTAACCATTTTGTTTCTCATCCATAAAATGTTTTTGTTGTATTAGTTTTTTTATTTGTAAATTTTAATAAAATGATTATGCTTTCGCATAGCCTGGATTTATAATTATTTTATGTTCCATTTTCATGTCAAAATGTCATGTCTAACACAATGAATTTTGAAACCTACGTTAATCTTGACTTTCTACCACAAGTGTCTATGTCACCCAAATCTCAAGTCATGTTCTTTTAATCCAGGCATGTCAAATATAAGGCCCACGGGCCAGATTTGCTCACTATGTGGTAGGATCCAGCCCATAGGACCATCCTGGAAAATGTAAGGGGCCGGTCTCTGTCGCTTTGACCCGGTCTACCCAGTGCAAAGAGAAACATGCCAGCAGTTTGGGGAGTAGTGTGGCCATGCCGTCCTGGCCCCCGAGGTCAACCACAGCCCTGATGTGGCCCTCAATGAAATTCAGTTTGACATCACTGTTCTAGTCCTTAACAATAGTCATTCTTTTATCCAGACAAGTCAACAAGCTGCAAATGTGTACAGAAACACTTTTTTGTGAGATGGGTGGCTACATAAATGTGATAAATAAATAAATAAAAACAATAAAAATACAATTTCAGATCAGGTAAACCCAATTCCTTTCTTTCCTTTTTATCTTATCTTGTAATCTAAGATACCAAATTCAACCAAACCAAATAGAAAACAAGAATTAAAAACTCGTTTTGTGTTTGTTCTGTTTGTTTGTTTGTTTGTTTGTTTGTTTGTTTTTGCAATTAAAGATGACCACCACTTTGTTAGATACTTCTAAAAGGATCAAATGGGAATCTCTGTGAAATCAATATAACCCATTCTCGGCTTATTTCCATAGACATAAAGGGTTTTCTGAATCCTTTAAAATTTCCTGGGGAAGAAGTGCCTGGCCAATGGAATCAGAGTCATTACATTGTCATAATATAATATTGTCATTTTTAGAAGCACGCTAAGCACATGTTTAAAGTAGATAGCAACTGGCCTGTTCTATTCTATTAGAAATTGTGTTTAGATGAAGAATGTTGGTTTCTGTTTTTAAATTGCCTAATTCTATACCTGCAGGAAAGCATATTCCCTTCTTCCAATGGTCAGCCTGACCCAAATACTGATTTTTTTAATTTATTTGAGCTTTTAAGCTCTGAAGTTAATTTGGGATGAATATTTGGTTTAACCAAATGCAATTACAGCCTCCCCATAGAGCCCTGTATATGGGCTCCAGCTGTGATGAGCAGGTCAACATGACAATAGCAACCAGACAGTTCGGAAAGAAAAATGAACTCTTAAGCCACACAGAAAGACTTGATGGGAAAAGTAGGTGGCAAAAGAATCTAACATCATGTCAACAAATCAAATGGAATAATTGAGAAAAAAATATTCTGCAGCCCTTACTGAAAGCACTAAATAGCTGAGGGTCACTAAGAAATGTTTAAAATGGTGGAGTACAAACTGTCTAAGCTGGCTAAGTTAACCTTTCTACATACAGTATAGGTACAAAGGAAATCAGGCATCTCCATTCTTGTAAGATGTCATTACACTTATTCCTTCCAAGCATACTAGAAACTGGCTGTTGATAATGCTACAGTAGATATCCAAACAATCACCGATGGGTAGTGAGTTAATTGTTAAGATTTGGACACATCAACGGTCCCTGAAAACTTCCAATACTTCTTGGCATCTCTATTTATTGGAACCACAGATGTTGCATCCTATTTTGATGATGACCTGATTATGAGATCTGTGGAAAAGAAATTTGCTATAATGTAATTCAGGAAAATCTGCATCATTTTGACAAATAAGTTGTCCATATAAACATGGAGGCATTTTAAACTGGTAGGATTATATTCTTGGACTATCATATTAATGTATATTCACTCAACCTAAGATAAAATTAAGGTGTTATTCCAAAACTAAGCCAGAGGCTTCCAGTTTTCCTATGATGTCTGAGGTTTTACCATAAAAGTTTAATAGTGCTGAGCCATTCATCATTTAGTATGCAAAAAGCTGCTTTCTACGATGTCAAGAAATTATTGACCTCTGATTCTATGTCTGTACTTTATGAGGAAAAGATGCCATTACTCCTTACTACTGCTGCTTGTTTTATGAGAGAACTAGTTTGGTGTAGTGGTTATGTTACTAAGCTAGAAACCAAGAGAATATGAGTTCTAGTCCCATTTTAGGCACAAAGTCAGCTGAGTGATGACTCTCTCTCAGTCCTAAAGAAACAGGCAAGAGAGGTCAACCTCAGAAAACATTGCCAAGAAACTTACAAGGATTTGTCTAAGCAGTGACAAGGAGCCAAAAACTGACTTTAAGGAATATGCACAGACACACACAGAGAGAGAGACAAAGACACACAGGCATAGCCACAAACACAGAGATCTTACAGTAATGGAATTGTGCTTAGTCACAGCTACCAGATAGCTTAGAGCAGGAGTGTCAAACTTACGTCATCATGGCGGCGTCACGCGACTTATCAGGAATTTCCCCCCTTTTGCTAAACCAGGTGTGGTTGTGGCCAGTGCATGACGCATCCGGCTCACGGGCCGGGAGTTTGACAGCCAAACAGGTATTTGCTTCTTACTATTCTGAGACTATGTCTTTCATTAGAACATATAAGACATTAAGTGGAAACCACTGATATCACTTAATCTTATAAATCCCTTGCTATGTATTACATAGAAGTTGTAAACAGAAGCACATGTGGCTATTTTAAAGCTTGTAAAAGAAATGATTTCTTTTAATTGAACCTTCACTTGTGGGACTAAAATATTGCCCTAATTCTCAGAATAAGCAGACTTGATTTGGATTTATCTATAAGCCTTCCCACTCTTTTTGTGGGATGGAATATGCATTATTTAGAAAAACAATTTTGATGCATTTATTACTCAGACAGAACTTCTTCTACAGAACCAGACATTAAGGTAATTCAGTAGTGATCCAATTTAATGTAGAAATATTAAAAGTTTGAAAAAAAATAGCAGATTGGGAAAATCAACAAAAGCAGTTTTTTTTCTGCTGAATGAGCTATAGAAGGGGGAAAAAAGGAAAATATTTCAGATTTTCATGAAAGCTTATTGTATTACTTATTCTACAACCTGGTCTCTAATCTAATATGGCTTTTATTTTTCCAACTGAAACTCCAATTTCATTTTTTATTTACTATAATTAGATGCTACTTCTACACAAGCTCATTTTAAAGCAACTTACAATAATACATTCATGTGTAGCTAGTGCAAGACATGCAACTATCCAAATTTAGAGACCATCCATTGACATCTATAAGATCATGATTACTTTCAACCTCACTGGGTCTGAATACAACCTAATTCATTCATTATAGGCTTAGCTACAGTGTGCATCATTGCAGAAAATGGGAATTGTCCGTTATGTTTAAAGTTGTTACACTTTATTAGGAAGCTGTACTTATCACTACAAGAGGACAAACATGTGTGTTCTTTTAAAAAAAAATAGAGTTTACATTGTGACTGACCTTAGACTGAAATGTTTAGTAGGTACCAACTGAACTGCACAAATGTGTTGAGTCCAGCTTAAATCAGAAATTACATAGAACAAAGGAGATAAAACTTGGATCTGATGCTTATGGTTGAAGTTTAATACTGGGGAAAGAAAACTCTGCTGTTTTATCCCCTCCCTTCCTCCTCCTGACAAATCCCCCCTTATTCTATAAAATGAGATGTCTGTGGATTTTTACAGGGTTAGAAAACAGATACAGATTAACAGAGTTTGAAGGGACCTTGTAGGCCATCTAATCCAACCCCCTGCCCAAGCAGATATGGTTGGTTCCTTCATTTGAGCTGCCCGGGTTTATTAAACATTTTCCTTGGTTGGATATACACAATTTCTGGTGCAATGTACCTTCCTTATTCACATCTTATCACTTTGATTCAAAAGATCATTTACTATTTTTCTACATCTAAGGCTTCTGTGAGAGAAGAAATAAAAGCTTCCACCTCAGCATGGGAATTGGGTTGATTCAACAAGTTTGTGGGTTGCAACCTCATAAAAGAGATCAAGAAAACATCATCTGCAAAAACTGAAAAGCTCTTTTCAGCACAAGGCCTTTAAGCACATGCAGCTGAGCAACTATTCAAGCAAAACTAATGCCATTGGAGAAGATACATCTGTGAGGCTGAAAATAATTGTACTGTTTTGTTACAGCCAGCAGTATGTAAGCTTGAGTGCTTGCCACAGGTTACAAGGTGTTGAACATGTTTTATGTAGTTAGGTATGATTAAAAGTCAGCAAAGGCAAGATTCCCCACCCCCTGTTCTTTTAGTATGTTTCTGCCTATGGTGATCATTTCCATCAAAGTTTATGATTCTAAATAGGAAATTGGATAGTGACAAACTTCTGTTAAAAATTAAGATAAAAAGAGTGTTGGTTTTTTTTAATAAGTAGAATGAAAAATGCCATATAACATTAATTCTTGCTTTGTTTTGACATATTTTGGCAAAATTATCAAGGGCACCTGACCTAATTTCACCCTCCTATTTTCTGTGATATCTAATGGGATACCAGATAATCATAGTACACTGAGGGATGAAATAGGTAGCTAATCACACGCAGATGCCAGGAGACATGTTTACATAGTTAGAGGAGAATGAAGTTTGGAAATATCACTATAAATGGAAAAGTGGGGCAGAGGACCAATAAGAAGGAAAGATGGGCTCTAAATGTGATCTTGTAATCCCAAAACTCTTTAAAAGGGAAGACACACACAGGTGAGAGAGAAAGAAGTGACTCAGATCACTGAGATGAACCAGGAGCCCCATTGCTTCTTCTCCATTCCAAAATATAACCTAACCAGATTTATTAGAAAGGTCTTGTGCGGGTTGGTGGTGACTCAGGGCCTCAAACTGCTAATGTAAGAAACATAAGAGAGGCATTACAAAGTACTTAGTTGATTGATTATATTAAGAAGCCACAGAGAAACCGTTTAGTTTCCAAGACATTGGGTGGTTAGTTCATTCATGATGTGGCTCCATCAAAAATCATTCAAATGGAGAAGAGGGAAAGTATATGAGTTCACTCTAGCCCCAACCCAGGACTGTCCTGTTTATATATCTGTCAAAAAAAGTTCAGTGATCCACTCAAAATTTGGCTATCACATAATGAGCAATATGGATACAACTTAAGGGAAAATGCAGAGGTTGTTAATTCTAATGGAAATATCAGCTTAGCCCAGAAAGGCAAGAAGTAGTAAGGAAGAACTTCAGGACTATCCCACCTCAGCTATCTTTGGTATAAGTACTGAAAATAAGACTCTGTCTTATATTTTTGAACCCCAAAATAAGCGCTTGGCCTTATTTTTGGGGAGGTCTTATTATTTTGGGGTGCATGGAGCAAGATGAGCCTTCTCTTGCCACCTTACTTGATTTTCAGCTCTGTCCCCCTAAACCTAACCAGAGAAAATGGCGGGGACCAGCTGCACATGCATTTAAATGTTTTTTGGGAGGCCTTATTTTTGGGGAGGTCTTATTTTCGGGGAAACATAGTAGGAGGGGGAAAAAACAGCCTATTAAGATTCCGTTATTATAACCTACATCAATAAAATAGAACTGTAGCATTTCTTGTGTTTGGTATGTTGGTATGTATACCATCCAACCTGGTATGCTGGGTGGTTTTAATTCAAGCCCAGTAAAGAACTATGGGTGAACCTAAATTAATTTGATAAACAATGGTTTGAATCAGGATTGTTACTAACCACAATAGTCCACATCAGTTGATATTTATAAGTTGCAAGTAATTAAATAAACTGTTGTGTATCTTCCCTTCCCTTGGAGGAAGATAAATGGAAGATTTTGAATAGATTTTCACCTATCCTCATTCTCTTAAGTGTTTCATCTAAATCCACCAAATCTTTTTCAGCCTGAAGGTAAATAGTATGTTAGAAATATAATCTAATAAGCATACATAAATGTTGAACCATCATACCATGGCTTAGAAAGCCAAGGTAATAAGTTCCTTAATTCGTTTTCTTAAGAAGGACATCAAGTGCCATCTTTGAAGGAGAATATACCATAATTTTAGAATAATTTAAGGGAAGATTCTTTCTCTTGTATGAGCAGCAAAGACTTCTGAAAACTAAGGGAAGCATTTTTAAAAGAATGTAGTTTCCAGACAGGTTCCTGACAGAGACACTGATATATCCGAATTACTGATAAATGGTTCAGAGCTTTAAAAGTTAACTCAAAACCTTGAATTACATCTAGAATCAGTTGCAAACCAGGACAAACGTTCAATAATGCCGAAAATCATTGTATTGTTTAACAGCTTATTTGCTAAACTTTGTACTATATGAAGTTTCTGAAGTTTCTTCAAGGATAATCTCACGTTGAAATACAATAGAAAATAAAATAACTTTGCCAGGTTCCACTGATTCAAAAATGGATACAATTGCAATGATAGACATGGCATCCAAAGACAGCTGAGATAAAAGAGCACTGCCAAAATTCAGACCTGCTTTCAAAAGGAATGTCATTTCATTGGAAGGAGACTGAAACCCCATTGTTGTGGTTGTTGGTACACCATCAGCTTGCATGACATGATCAGGTTCAGAGAAATTCTAGTTTTTATTTCGTCACAGAAGTGGTAATGGTAGAAGGGCAAGAAAAGAAAGGGGAGGTAATGGAAAGAACATCTTGTTTGTTCAGTTATTTATAAGATTAGGAAATCTGGGTGAAGGGTTAGGGTTAGAAGAGGTGATCAGGCTGTAAAAATTCGCCAATGGAGAAGAGGTGGCATCAAACAGATGTTCTGGGAAGCAATTCTATAAATATACCCACTTACCTTAGGTACAAATCAAACACACAATTGCACTTTAAATCTCTTCTCCTTCGGTGAAAATGAGAATATCATATAATTTGATGTGGGATTTTTTTTTACAGCTCTCTTATCCTCAACAATGATATTTACATACACACAAAAATTGCCCTATTTTCTGGGCCAAATGCTGAATAGCAGTAATTTAACTTGGTGTGTTTTTTTTCCCCTAAGAGAATTGACTGTTCTAGAGAATAAATTATATTCCATGGATACCTCAAATCATTGCCTTGCTTGTAGATAGTTCTGCAAAAATAGAAAGCCAAAAAGAACAACCAAGCAAACTAAGAAAAAACTCCCCCTCCCATTATTTTAAGCAAATACATTCACACCAATTACCTTAAATTAAATATTTCCAGTATTTTTCCAGTATTTTCGATGGATATGGATATTCATGATAAATATGAACTTTTTATTTATCATTCAATTGGCCCTGCTTTAAGTATGTAGAACCTGAAAATCAGTGATTTTAAAGCTTATGTGAAATAGTTATGGGATATCTGACAAAGAATGTGATTAGCAGCTTTGAAACTTTGTGTATACCATCACAGAGTTCTTTCTGCATGACAAATCTCTGTGAACCTACCCTGGTGTTGTGTTACAAATGGGAGTACGTATTTTGTTCAGAAGAAGCAGTATTCAATTTTTATTTCCCAGAATAGAAAATACTGAATGGCAGTTGGAGATTGGATATGGTTGAACAGAAAAAAGAGTTGTCATCATCCTTTTCCTTTTCTCTGACAGCAAGAATATTCATTTACTGAAGTATCATTGAGTTAAATTTAAAATATACCTTAAATCATGGATAGTGGTTCTTTGTCAAACTAGAATGATGCACCAAGTGGTCTGCCTTGGTCCTAGCCGGAGTACTTGACAACGTTTTTATTAATGACATGGGTGAAGAAGTAAATGGAATGCTTGTCAAATTTAGGAATGATCCAAAGCTGGATACACTCTAAGCATTGGGGAAATTATTCATGATATGTTTTCTGGGGTGATTCAAACAGAAGCAGTATAGGCAGTCCTCGTTTAACAACACTAATTGGAATCAGTAAAGTGGTTCCTAGGTGAAACATCACATGATCACATTACTTAGTGATGGCAGTTCTGGTAGTGACAATTGTGATAGTTAGGTAGGACCCTGCAGTGTTGGGCAATGCTTTTCCTGCCCTGCTGCACTCACCTCTGCTTCAACGTCATCTGTTCACCTATCTTCCCCACATCTCTGCTCTTTTGGCTACCCTGCATTCTGCCACCCCTGCTGCCCTGCACTATGTCCCAAACTTAGTGTGCTTTCTACCACTCCTCACTGCTTCTGGCCAAACTTTTGCTGTTCCACTGCTGGCCAAGGCACATCTGGCCTGGCCCTTTGTAAAGCAACTGCTGGCTGTGTGCAGCTTTCCCAAAGAGTGGTGTGGCCTTCCTGAAGCCGCACGAGATGTTTGGAGGGCCTAAGGAAGTCAAGAGTTGTCTCACAAAGGGCCAAGCTAAATGTGCCCCATCAACAGAGGGATAGCAAAGGTAAATTGGTGGTAACAGATTGGTGGTGAAGGGCAGAGCATCAAGACTGGCAGTGATGAAAGAGGGCAGGGCTGCCAAACAGGCAGGTGGAGGGAGTTGAAGTGCATCTTGCAATCATAAATGCAAGCAGGCTAGCAATTGCCCAAATGTTGACCACTGTAACTTCAAGGACTAGTCAAAAGTTAATTCATTCAGCATCATTATAAGTTCAAATGATCACTGTTAAGTCAGGATTGCCTATATTCGAGTACGCTGTCAGAGGCTGCATTCTACTGCAATGACCGATGATGTAATCTCTTCTCCAAATCACATATTCTAATCTATACCCAGGTTTTGGGGCCTGCAACAAGCTGAACAAATTGCATCAGTTTTAACCCCACCCCACACAATCATGCTCATACCAGTGAAAGGTAAGCACTTACAAAATATGTTGTACAGGGCTTTCTTATCTCAATTGCCCACTATAGTTACTGTATACTGTACTCAGTACTGTTGCTCATTATATCCTTTGGCCTGGCTTCAAGGTTGGGGTGGGGTTGGGCGTCACTCCTTTCTCCTTTTCAATCAGTATTGGTGGGTGGGGAGAAATTGTGCCCATGGCCCTTCATTTGTGGAGTGCCACAGAGTTCACTCTCAGAGTTCCTTCTCTTCAACATCTCCATGAAACTGCTGGGTCATGTAATTCCTTGGTTTGGGGTCAGCCCCCAAATCAGGGGTGAAATCCTACCGGTTCTAACCGGTTCTATAGAGTAGGTTGGGGGCAGCTGGTGACGTCATTAGAACCG
>JANHFT010006270.1:5390-18745 GCA_032467955.1 Pseudoxenodon macrops
CACAGTGAGACAATAGCTCAGAAAGAAATGATTTTTCTAGTTGAATTATAAAAGATCTTACAGAATTTTAGATACATTCACCCCCTAGAGTTATTTATAAAAATAATAAAAGAGAGATAAAATAAACTAGCTTTTTCTCCACATAATGGTAGAAATCGTAAACGAGCCATGAAATATTGTAAAATAAGATGTGTCATCTTATCTAGTCACATATCCTTTGAATATATTAGGATAATGACTCTTAAAAATCAGTAGTCCCCAATGAACAATATTTTTGAAAAATTTGAAAGCAATGATTAGTTTTGTTTTGGCTTCATGATCAGACTGAACCCTTTAATTTACAGTGAACATTCATGGAGACCTGTTCCATTGTATGATTCACTCTTAAAAGCCTCCTTAAAAATCTAGACATTTTTTTCCTTTTTTGTGTGTGTATTTTTACTTTGGAAAATGTGACTTTGGAAATTAGGGCAAATATATAATTAATTAGAATGTGAGGGAAAAAGTTATAAAATAGAAGACAGGGAAACTGGAATACCATCCCAGGAAGAAGAGCAGTAGCAAGGGAACGAAGAAAGGGAGGGGAGAGGGTGAAGTAGAAGATGGAAGGAAGAAGGAGAGAGGAGGAGTGATGGAAGGAAAGGGAGGAGGAGAGAGGGGAAGTAGGAAAGGAAGAGTAGAAGGGCTGCAGCATGTGGAAGGCGGGGATGGTATGAAAGAAACCCTGAAGTTTAAAAGATATAAGAAAATGGAAAATGTGAAAGGAGAAAATTATTATTATGAAATGATTGTATTATTATATGTAAAAAATTATATGTAAAGATAAAATGTGAAATTATATGTATGAATAATAAAAAATTTATAAACAAAAAATAATCTAGACATTTATTGACTCTTACAATTAAGTTTTTGTAAGGATAAAGACTTATAGTTATTGTAGAAGTTACTCACAATGTAATATTTAAATTATATCTGGAACAGAATATACCTGATCTCAATCTACTATTACCACCATCAAATACAATTTGAAGCTATTATACTACCAGAATTAACTCTCTCTTAATTACATACTCCACTTCTTGTATTTTCACAAACAAGTCAAGTACGACTAGGCTAGATTTACTGGACTAATAGAAGCAGACACAAGTCAAAAGAGAACCTAGTATTACAACTAATTTCTCCAAAATATTTAACTTGCAAAACAGCTTACTCTCTGAATAGCATTGAGTATTTTCAGAATCTTTAGAAGATGCAGACTAAGAGGACAGTTAATTGCAGTTCCAAAAAGATGCAGCAATTGTAGAAACAAAAACAAAATTGGTAAAGTATGATAAATATTATAGGAATCAGATTACAGTATTAGCTGTAGTATAACAAAATTAATACTGTAGAAATTTAGTTAAGAATACTGTTGCAAAAAATAATAGATAAAATAGCCATAAGAAGTATAATTTTCCAAATTATGAGAGCTATGTTGGCTGCAATAATCCAATAAATACTGTCCTCTTATCTGATAATTGTGTGAAGATGAAATGTTGTACCAAATAGTTAAAAGAAACTTGGGTGACATTCATTTTTTTGTACTGCCATACATTGCACGAGGTCAGTGTATCTGAACAATGACAATTCCATTATTTCTATTGTCCCATTAAGTTTGGCAGCTGGAGCATGCTCCTGGTCCCATATTTTAGGGATTGTCATTTAGAAGGATGTTTGCATTTACGATAGTTAAACCAATCCTCTGCAACAAATACTACTAAAGTCCAAGTTCATATACATACACACATGTAAGCACGCATATATACATGCATATACATACATACATACATACATACATACATACATACATACACTCACACACACACACACACTCAGCAACTTATACAAAAGTTAGTCAGCTGGTAGAACTATAGAAGGATGTGAAGATTAAGAATAAAATTCAGTTATTGAAAAAATATAGTGGCCTGACTTTGTCTGAAGTCTTAGAGCCTGCTAAACAAAGGCTCAAAGCAGAGCTACCAGGCTAAGGAAATAGAGAAACAGAGACCAAGAAGAGAAATATCCTATTTCCAAAGAACTATGCAAGGTATCCCCAATACAATACAGTATTAGCAGCATATACCAACAGCAAAAACTGAATAGGCCTGGAAAAATACAGGAGAAAAAGACCTATAAACCCAATGCAAAGCACTTGCAGAATCTGAGAGCATACGACAACAATCATCGGCACAATAGCAACACATCCAACAGCAGGCCAAGAAATGAAGAGCTGGATGGCACCTGGCCATCCATATCTACTGGCTAAGAATTAGCATGAGTGCTAGCAGCGCAGATGAACAGCTGTTATTAACAGGTTCCCACCCAGAGTAGCACAAAGGAACCAGCAACCAGGAGCATACTCCCACCTTCCTGAATAACATAAGGACAATGATGTTTAGGTAAAGCCCTCACAAGGGAACAGCACCATCGAACTATAGGCCAATAACTTTTCTCCACAACAGAGATGCTATCAAGCATCATAGCCACTGCGCTACAAGACCATATGGATAATTACACTAGCACAACTCAGGGCATTGGGACAACATCAGATGTTCATAGAGCAATCATCCAAGACTCAAGGTCTAAACAGAACAATCTGAGCATAGCATGAATTGACCTCAGGAAATTACATTTCAATGCCATACATATGGGTCTGTGAATACTATACAAAGTTAACATGGCACTATGGACTTACCTCAAGAACTTAATTGAACTGTGAAAGACAACAATGGAAATCAACTCAAGACAGTCACATATGTGACTACCATATGTGGCATATACTAAAGTAATGCACTGTCCTTGCTGCTGTTCCGAATAGTTTAGAACCTTCAGCAATATAATCACAAAGATAGACATGGATACAAGTTCAAGAGTGGAACTACCACCAGCCACTTCTTCTACATGGATGATAACAAGCAGTATGCTACGAGTGAATGGAACAACCTGACAGATTTAATGATGACATTGGGATGCCTTTGAACTGGATAAGTGTGGACAGATGAAAGTGAAGAGAGGTAAAGTGGAACTGATAAGAACTAGAGCAGGCCACATACTGACCAGCTACAAGGACCTTGGTATCCTACAGTCACATGAGAACCATAATGAGGAGGCAAAGAAAAAAAGCCAACAACCAAGTACCACCAAAAAATAAGACCTGAAGAGCTAGGCCAATGAGAAGAAAAAGGCTCATACCATCAACATGAAAAGGCAGTCATCATATGCACTGTGGATGTAGTGAATTGGCCAAAGGAAGACATGGAAGCTGCTGAAGTGAAATCCCCAAGATCCCACAATATATGGAAGTTTCCAGCCCAAATCCAACACTAGAGATTTTACATTGATCAGAAAGAGGACAGGCAGAGTCTGGTGAACGTCAAAGTAATTGTCCTGCAGGAATACATCAATAAAACAGTACATAAAGAGGAGATGCTAAGAGAATGCCGGAGACAGTAGATGACACCATATGTGGAATGCTCCATCAACAAATATCTAAGGTGACTGATATTGGGAAATGCTATCAGTGGTTTCAAAAGGCTGGATTAAAAGGCAGCACTAAAGCACTGATCATAGATGCAAATAGGGACAGCATACATGTCCTAAACCTTTTGAGTCATAGTGTAGCATTTTCCATAATAGTTATGTAAGGAGAGGTAGTCATCTACTTATGACCATAATTGACCCAAAAATGTATGTTGCTAAGAAAAACTTTACTGAGTTTTGGCCCATGTTATTACTTTTCTTGCCATATTTGTTAACTGAATCACTGCAGTTGTTAAATTAGTAATACGGTAGTTAAATGAATCTGGTTTCCCCATTGACTGCTTGTCAGAAGATTGCAAAAGGTAATCACATGATCCTGGGACACTGCAATCATCATGTCACACATCTGAATATAAATCACTTGACCATGAGGATGCTGCAACAGTCGTAAGTGTGAAAAAATGGTCATGTCATTTTTTAATTTTTTCCAGTTGAAACTTTAACAGTCACTAAACAAATTGTACAGCATACTAAGAAGCAGACACATATCCCTGCCAACAAAAGTGCATATAGTCAAGGCTTCCCAGTTGCAATGTATAGCTGTGAATGTTGGACCATAAGGAAGGTTGAGTACCAAAGAATGGAGGCCTTTGAACTATGGTGCTGGAGAAGATTCCTGAGAGTCCCTTGGACTGCAAGACGATCAAACTGGTCAGTACTAGAGAAGATCAACCCTGACTGCTTTTTAGAAGGCCAGATCCTGAAGATGAAATTCAAATACTTTGGCCACCTAATGAGAAGGAAGGACTCACTGGAAAAGAGTCTAATGCTCAGAACGATTGAGGGCAAAAGAAGAAGGAGACGACAGAGAATGAGGTGGCTGGATGGAGTCACTGAAGCAGTCAGCGTGAGCTTAAGTGATGATAGTGGACAGGAAGGCCTGGAGGAACGTTGTCCATGGAGTCACAATAGATCGGACATGACTTTGCGACTAACAATAACAGCCATTCTGAATTGTTTCAAAAGGGGACTGGGCAGAGTCACAGGGAACAAGCTATAAAAGGCAACTAACACTGATGGCATCTTTAGTCATAAGTAGCATACCTTAAATATTGGCTTCTGGTAACAACTAGTATGTGGGAGATAATGTGGGAGCTACTATCTTCCATTCCAGGTTTCCCAAAATGCTTGTAGCTGGCCATTGCATGATTCAAAATGCTGGACTAAGAGAACTTATGCTCTAATTCAGCAGAGATCTTATATTCTTATGACCAACAAAATGTTATTTATATTTCAAGTCTGCAAACATTTATTTGCTTACTTTTGGTTATCAGGAAAGCTGGAACCCACCTTAATTCATTTACTTATTCACTATAGCTCAATATCTAGAGCTTTTCTAAACAGTGTTTGAAAATTAAAACTTATTAGAAGAAAGGTAAAACATCATAAAAAGCTACATATAGCACCATATATGGCAGTATAGAGGTATCAGAAGCATCTATAATAACATTAATAAATACAACAATTATAAGAAAGTAACAAAAAAAGCATGCTTCTAAAATACCAAAGTGACATTACAACACATTAAAGGAACACATAAGTTGAATCACAAATGTGTCAAGTGGCACGAGAACCCACAACTTCTTCAATTCATGAAAAACTACAAAGCCTCTGTGGTATATTTTCAAGGCTGGCACATTTATTTTGGCATGAATTGCCTTTTCATTTCTAAAAGAACTTCTGTGTCAGAGTTCACTTCTCTCAATTCATAGTTTTCATTACAAAAAGAAGAGGTAGCGAAGAAAGCTGATCTTCTTTCTTTAAAACTACAGCCAACTGAAAATGGAATACTTTTTTTCCATTCAGCAGCTCGTTGTCTCATGTGATTAGCTCTTAAGGAAGTTGGGTGCAAATTTATTTAAAACCTATCAGTTTTGCCCAAATAGGATTCCCTCTGAAAGGTCAGCATTCAACCTCCTTTCCAAAAAGATAGAACCTCATCTGAAGTCAGTTTTCCCAAGGGCACATTATTAGGATTCTAGTGACGTCTTCCAGGGATAGTGGGACTTCAACGCCTGACATTTCCAGAGATAAATTCCTAAGAGTGTTGTTTTTCTAGCTCAGCAGAATGTGCAATAATGCTATAATGCACATTACAAGAAGAATTGTGATTCTATAGCCGTGATGGCGAACCTATGGCACGTGTGCCACAGGTGGCACACGGAGCCATATGAGGGCATGTGAAGCATTGCCCTATGTTAGCTCCAGATTTTTGCCCTTCCAGAGGGTGGTGGGAAGGCTGTTTTTTCACCCTCCCCAGACTTCAGAAAAGCCTCCTGAAGCCTTGGGAGGGCAAAAAATGGCCCAACAGACCAATCAGAGTTAGGCCTGTGCGCATGCATGGGGGTGGGACAGCGCGGGGGTGGTTGTGTGCACATTCACAGGGAGAGGGCATTGCATTATGGGTGTGGGCACATGTGCGTGCAACCATCACCGCCTGCGTTCCGCCTGCTTTTGGCAAGCGATGGCAAAAAGGTTAGCCATCAGTGCTCTATAGAATAGTTGAAGCATGCAATTTATTTGAATTTGTTACACCAGTTTGATTCTATCAGGTAATTATATCATACAAAATGCAGATTAATTTAAAAAGCAAATGGCTCATATAAATTATTAATAAAGATCCACACAATGAATCGATTCAGCTCTTCCATTTATTCTAGTTAAATTTGTGTATTAATTGAAAGAGGATAGATTTCACAGTCTTGAATCAAAATAAAAGTTGGAGAAAGGTATGATTTCAGAAACTCCAGCATTTCATGGATAAAATTTATCCTGAAGCAGAATTCTCAAGACTTTGCCGGCCACATGTTAATAGTTTCTCAAAAACCTCACTGTAACTTGAGTACCAGTTCATTGTCCATCTTCTTCTCACCTTAAAATATGTTGTCAAAAATGCAGTACCATCCTTCATGTTTCAGCAGATTCCCCAATAATGCCACTGTCTCCTCCTTTCTTCCAGAAACACATCACCTCATCCCAAGAGGGATGGAGCACCGTCGCCATTCATGGGAGTCCACGGGAAAGGATTCAGGTGACATTGTCTGTATCACAATGTCATGCAAATTACATAAAATTGTATTATTTGCGTCAGTCATGTCCTTTTTGCAAGTTGGAGTTTAGCAACATTCCACACATGTTTCTTGACCTCTGACATGCCAAAAGACAACATCTTTCACAGCTGTGAAACAATATGTTTCTTTACACTCTTGTTGAAGCTCCTCTCCTTCTTTTTCTCAACTCTCAATCCCTTACGTGAAAATTTTTTGGAGGCCAAACCAGTGCATTGGAAGTGAGTCTCACAGAGTCAGTGGCTTTCTAGTAAATTCTGGCTTAGTTCCTCCCTCATCCATGACTATCTTACAACCCTGTAAACTCCCGGAAAACAAAACCAGTAGCCCTGCCTTCATTAGGCTAGTAACCCAACCAGCACCCTTATAAACACCGGTAAATCAATTCCTCATTGATAAAATAGAACTAAACCATTCTACGCTGTTAGTTTAGAATGTTTTCTTTCATTAGATAAAATGCTGAGCAAAGGGGGAAGGGAGTCATGAGTGAATATTCGAACTAACAGAAGGATAAATCACACCAGCATCACTTGTAAAGCTGAGGTACAAACCAGAGATTCAAAGAGTACAGGGGCGGAGGTGGTGGTGAACTGTTCTGCATTAAATTATTTTAACTTTCATGTGGAACTGCTACAAAAAGTATAAACAGTTGCAGTTTTTCAGGACTCTGTAAATTTATATCCCAACCTCTGAACATCAAAGTGATAAATTACTCTCTAAACTTAAGCCCAGTTCTTACTCAAGCAAAACTCTCATTATAGCTAAAGGAAAAAAAAAAGGTTTTTCCTCTGGAAAAAAAAAAGCAAAGAAAAAGACATAATTGGCTCTTTTATATGTATTAAAGACCAGTTATGCAATTTTAGATTCTAGAAAGGTACACTAATAATCCTTAGAATAAATTACTTTCTCACGTGATTCTAATTTTACTTCCAAGCTCTGAATGTCCAAAAATTCAGCTGCAGAATGAGAAGAAACAATTGCAATTGAACTAAGAAGGCCAATTCATCAGCAATTTAATCACAAACACTCCTTCTTAAACATTACTACTGTACCCAATTATATGTATTTGATTCTGAGTGTCTGAGAATGCAAGTTAATACCAGGTGGCAATCATCCTAACTTTGCCTACCTTGAAAAAAGCTAACCTAGTCTAGATTTTTGGATGGGAGACCACCAGAAGATCCAGTGGCTCTAATTAGACTGGAAGGTAAAATAACAACTTGTAAAAAGTCAATGATAAACCTTTTCTTCAATGCTAACAAGAAAACAACAGGGACATGTCTGTAAAATCACCATTCAAATAATTTGAATATTTTATTTCCTTTGCCTGAATATAAAGTTAATTCCTGCATGCATGTTTATCAGACTATGTCCGTATATTGATAATCCACCCATATTGACTATCATAGATAGAATTAAGTGTTAGGAAATTCTAACAAGAGGGTGGCTCTGTAACATGTGGGAATGCACTGCTCTTCTGGAAACTGCTGCTGGTTGTTTTCTGCATGCACGTGTACACATATTGCACTTTTCGGAGTATAAGATGCACTTCCCCCCCAAAAAAGATGGTGGAAATGTTGGTGCATCTTATACACTAAATACAGCCATTTTTGGCCTCTCAAAGCCCCACCTGGCGCATCCCCTTTTCACCAAAAACAGGTCTGTTTTTCGCAAAAACGGGATGTGCAGAGTATTTGGGAGGCCTGCAAGTGCTCTGGGCACTGGGGAGGGCAAAAATGACATAGGGGGATTGTGAGACCAAAAACAGGGGCATTTTTCACAAAAATGGGGCACAAAGAGGCTTTGGGAGGCAGCTTGGAGCTGGGGAGGGCAAAAACACAATTTTTGCGAAAAACTGGCACGTTTTTCACCTCCCAAACCTCCCACATTTTTGCTCGCTCCATCCCCCAGGAGCACTCTGCAGGCCTCCCAAACCCTCAGCAAAAAACATTTTTCGCAAAAACAGGATCTGCAGAGGGTTTGGGAGGCCTGCAGAGTGTTCCTGGGAGCCGGAGAACACTTTTTTTCTTGCTTACCTTTTCGAAATCTTGGTGCGTCTTATACTCCAGTGCATCTTATAGTTCAAAAAATACAGTAATTGCTTTGCATCACTTTTTCCTCAGCACACCAAAATGGTGATATTTTGCACCATGTGGAACCTAATCACTGGCAGCAGCAGTTTCCAAAGCAGTTGAGTGACCCTGGAAAACTACATGGGTGCTTTGATGGGTCAAGGAAAGGTGTTATGTGGTGCAATCTCAAACACTGTGAAGTGTTTCCAAGGATTTCGACAACCTGATTCAACAGGCAGTGAAGGCTGGGTTTTGCAGCCCTCCTAATACAGGTAGTCCTCAACTTACAACCACAATGGAGCTCAAAAATGTCTGTTGTTAAGTGACACATTTATTAGGAGTTAATTTTGCCCTATTTTCTGACCTTTCTTGCCTCAGTTGTTAAGTGAATCACTGCAGTTGATAAAGTTAGCAACCTGGTTTTTTAAGTGAATCTGCCTTCTCCGTTGACTTTGCTCGTCAGAAGGCTGCAAAAGGTGATCACATGATCTTGGGACACGACATCGGTCATAAATATGAACCAATTGCTAAGCATCTGAATGTTGATCACCCAATCATTGGGATTCTGGAAATGTCATAACTGTGAAAAACGGTCATAAGTTAATTTTTTTCAGCGCTGTTGTAACTTTGAATGGCCACTAAGCCAATTGTTGTAAGCAGAGGACTACCCTGTATTGTTAGATCTCTCATATGGTGAGGAATGTTGGGAGCTGTAGTTCAGCATCACCTAGAAGGCCACTGATTCTGCATCTCTTTATGATTTTTGCTTGATATGCTCAAACTACACACAGAACCAACTCATAAACCAACACTGAACTAAAAAGATACATAAGGAGGAGAATGCCCAAAATGCTCCAGCATCAGGTTTTCCCTTCAAGCACTGTGAACATTATGTTTCATTTTATATGAGATCTTGAAAAACTGTAGGAGTGGCTAATGTCTATGGGTGCACAGCAGAAAATGTATTTGATGATGTGAAGCAGCTCAACTGGATTATGCCAAAATTAAGAGCAGGCTCTTGTTGCCCAGCCTTTACCAGCCCCCACTCAACCTGTTGCCCAGCCAAGAGTTGTAATCCCAACACATCCCAAAAAAAAGTATTAGGTTTGGGAAATCTGCTTTTGCTCAACTATATGTGCATTAATATAAGTAGAGGTTCCACTGAGTTTAATAGGATCCACCTGCTAAAAAGTATGTTCAGGATTCTATATCTAATATAAATATATATATATATATATTGATGTCATATTCATACCAGTTTGTAGCTGGCTGTATATTTATATTAAAAATGAATAACCGATTTAAGCAGGGAAGGTGCTTTACTATTTTATTCCTTCTCACTCTGACCTTACTATTTATGAGTGCAATTGGCACAAGACAGACAGACAGACAGATAAATGTTTGCTAACTCAGTAGAACTAGTGGAGTTAGCAGCATTATCAGTTGTCTTTTATTTTAAATGTTGTGGCATGCTCCTAGGAAACCTAGGATAGAAAATAACTATCTGATAGTGTTGTGATAAATATTTTATGTACAGCCTTTAGATCAGGGGTGCTAAACTCGCAGCCCACAGACTGGAGACATCACACACTGGCCACGCCCACACCTGGTTTAGCGAAGGGGGGAAAGGTTGTGATATGTCACGTGACGATGCTGTGATGATATGTTTTTGAAACCCCTGCTTTAGATGGAAGTCGGATCCATTGCAATCAGAAGATAATTTTCTAGAAGGATAGGAAGTGGAGACAGAAGGCTAATACAACAACTGATGATTCAGTAATATATATTAATTCTAAATTAATACACATCTATCTACTCAGAAACTTCACTGGGAATGTTTATACAGAAGCTAGGTTAAGGAAAGTAATCAGATTGGCATGTTTTTGCCTAATTCACAGAGAATCCAGTTCAGTGGTTTTGGGGTACATATTAAGCAACCTATCCTAATATCTCTTACAGCTTCTTCAACCCATCCAAGAGAAGCCAAATGCCCTTTTTATTCCCTCTGTGTAAATGAATTGGCAAAATTTTAGTACAATTCCACTTCAGGTCTTAACCCAGCAGCACATGAAAAGTTTAATGTGAATAAATTCTGAGCTAATCAGGTTCCTTCTTTAAATGTTGACACAGTATTATGCATATCCCATAAATACCTTCTGACTAAAATTCATCCCAGGAGATTGGCACCATGCCAGGGCTATTCATATTTACTGTATTTATATAGAACAGTTGGCCAAAGATAATATTGAAGACGAAATATGCCTTGAGATATATACAATATCTCTGGGTTTTCCTTTTAAATCTCTTCATTGCTAAAAATATTTACAAAATGTCCCTCAAAGACCTATCAGGGATCTGCGCAATGATATATAGCCAACTATGAGTATAATTAGAGCATATTTGTAATATTTGAGCTGTAGTCTGTTACCAAATGCTAATGTCTCTGTGGTTTAAAAAAAAGTTTCTTAAAAAAAAAAAAAAGAAGCCCTGAATGATTACTCTTTCCCAGGCCTTTTACTCTATGACCTCAGTGTGTTTGCGGAGATCTCCTTCCCTCCCACCACCATCGCATTGTCTGCTTGACTGGTACTAGAGACTTAAACCTTTTAAGGCTGAAGGGAAACGGTGCAGAGCAGCCTAGCCTTGTGTTTTCTCATTTATATTGTAGCCGTTTCTTCTTGGCTGTGTACGTTTTTTCCCCCCCTTTAGAACGGCTCACCCAGCCTAACGTATAACTAGACAGCAGTGGAAAAATGGTTAACTCTTTTACTCTGATCTTCTCAACCAAGTATTTGCACAGGAAGCCTGACTGCAGTAAGCAAGCAAGCAAGCAAGCAAGCTGTGGGCTCTTGAACATCTGATGCTCCCTATTGGCCAAGGCCTGCAACCTCCACTTGTCCTTTTCTGCTGTTCTATTTCAAGTCCAGGCAAAGGGATCCAAAAGTGTCAAGGGGGGGGGCACTTTTGCATTCATGCCAAGATAACCCTTCATTTTCCACGGACGGTTACATTTTCCAGAAAAGAAAGAAAAAACAATGCATAGCTGTAAATCGTTCACTCTGGATAACCCTGCCTCTTTCTATGGCTCAGTCACATCAGAAATGTGATCAAAGGGATTGGGGAGGTTATTTATGACGGTAAAGAGTCTCCAAAGAAATGAGTTTTTGCATGTTGGACACATGGGGTTGGGGGCGAGCAAGTGCATGTGTGGATGTGTGTACACGCACATATGAACGTGTGCATTCTAACGTCTCGAGTTCTCTTTTGCATTTCAACATTATTGCCACAAATTATACCAGAGTGCTTGCACATCCCTCTTTGGCTCCAGCACGTTCTGCAAAATGTTTTTTTTTTCCCCCTCAGGGCAGCAAGGGTGGAGTGTGTTTATCATAGACTTCTGGATGGTGCCTTAATTACAATAATAAAGCCCTTTGATTCCCAGGGTGTCCTCTTCCTTGGATTGTCATTTGACAATAAAAAGAAGGGGGGGAAGAGAAGGCAGCTCACTGAGAAGTGGGTGCAGAAATTGCTGGCTGGCACTCTTGCTCCCTGACTCTCACTGGCGTGCCCCAGCAAGCCTCAAAGTTACACCTCTGTTAACAGTCAAAATAAATAGAATATTGAGATAGGAAATCTAGCACGGAGTTACCCAGATGGCAGCAATGCCTTCTCCATTACCTACTTCTCAGGAGATGGTCAGGTACCAGTATATAGGCTCCATATAAGAGAAGCAGAAGAGAACAAATTAGAAAATTAATCAGTGAGCACTTTAGTGAACGCTTTGAGATCCAACCCTCTTCTTCTTCCTTCTAGAAAATTTTCTCACGCTGACCTACATTTGCCTATTGTTCTAAGACAGTATTTCTCAACTTTGGCAACTTTAAGAAGGGTGGACTTCAATTCCCATAATTCCCCAGCCAGCGCTCCCAAGTCTGCTCCAGACCATAATAATAAGTTATTAGACTGCCACGGATTTCATAGACTGATTTTCTAAAGAGCAAAAAAGTTCACAATTTCAGAGAGTTAAAGCAACAATACTGTCTAAAATTCATGCAATACACACAGGATAGCAGTATAACCCTGCACCCTTATGTGAAGATAACTCCACTGGTGCTGGAGTTGTTTGTAGTTACGATGCAGAGCATTGTTATTTTTATATTTTATCTCGCCTTTTGGGGTATATAAGCACTCCAATTGACTAGACCTTTTTGGCCACAGCCCAAGAGCAAGTCCAAACTGGAGCTGCAATTTGAATTCTGCCAGTGCCAACCCTGAACGCTCAGCCTTTAGATTTGTATGAAGCCAACTTCTTCAAGCTCGCCCTGATCTTCAGAAGAGAGTCCATCTAATCAGTTCCAGCTGACACATTCCCAGGCTGTGTCCAGGAAGCTGGCCTTAAAAAAATGTTGGAGGGAGATTTATTTTGTACCTGGAGAGAAGATGACCACAAATATGACAGGCTATTAAACTGAAAAAGGAAACCTAGAGTGGAACTTCCAGGTTTGGACAAATTTTTGGTAGGCAAGAAAGACTCGAATTTTATAGAGTCGGAGATCATTCTTGTTTTTCTCCATTCTCCCCATTTCTCACCCCCCTCCGCACTGAAAATCCTGTCCAATTCCAACATAATCCAGCA
>JANHFT010006270.1:23151-35977 GCA_032467955.1 Pseudoxenodon macrops
TTTCACCCTCTGGAGGCTTCAGGGAAGCGTCCTGAAGCCTCCGGAGAGTGAAAAACGACCTAACAGGACTTCCGTTTTGCCCGTTGGGCTCTTTTTCAACTCCGGAGACTTCAGGGAAACTTCCTGAAGGCAAAAAACAGCCCTACAGGCAAACCGGAAGTTCGGGAATGGACTTCCGGTTTGCTTGTTGGGCCGTTTTTCACCCTCTGGAGGTGAAAACGGGCAAAAATCAAGGCCGAAAATCAATGCTTCGCATGCCCTCAGAAATGGCTCCACATGCCACCTGTGGCACGTGTGCCATAGGTTCGCCATCACTGACCTATTATACTAATGACAATAGGCTGGTATCAAACAGGCTAGGCCAGATTAATGTCCTGATGAAAAAGTTCTTAGAAATCCTACCTTGCTACATTTAGTTATATTAAAAAAATCATGATTGCTTGATGATCCTGTCTTCTAATTTAGGATCTAAAAACTAAATGAAATTTGAAAACCCAATTTAAGCCTGGAACCAGCTGTGTGATCTTGCACCAGTCATTCTCAGCCAAAGAAGGCAATGGCAAATCACTTCCAAATTGCCAAGAAAATATTATGTATTTGCCCAGGTAGTCACAGGAGCCAAGATAAGCTTAACATAAAAGGTACACATGCACACACATACACAGATAATGTTAAGATGTTGGTAAAGGACTACCAGAACCATGAGCATCAGACTGAATGAGTCATAGCAGCCTTTTTCACAGATAATATAAAGCCACAATAGATAGGTTTGCAAACCATGAGCGAAATATCCACATTGAGTCTTACTTTTAAGTGGCATCCAGGTCATTATGTCATCAAAATGATTGTACTATGACTTATGACAATGCAAATCGCTTTGTGTAGAAGCACTTCCAAAGAAATGCTGTAGCCATACAGAAAAAAAATCAGCACAGATTTTTACTCCCAAATTCAGATCCAGAATTAGCTTTCTGTCACTATAATCTTAGCAAGAAAAAGGTGATACTATCAGAAGCTTGATTCTAATCATAATCTGAACAGCCACTCATTTCGTAATCCTACAAATTTCAGGTCTTAATACCATCAGATCAAAGACCTATACAGCTCCTTAACTTGTTTACTTGTTGGCCAGCTAGATATCCATGGGAGGGCAGGATAATAAGCAATTATCACCTGCTACTTTTCTCCCATCCAACTGCTTTAAGACCCTGTGGCCTAGAGGTGGAGCTCTTGCCTCACAGTCAGGAGGTTGTGAGTTTGAACTAGGTAGAGGCAGATGTAGGGTCTCCTGCTTGGGCAGGGGGTTGGACTAGATGACCCTTCCAACTATGTTAATCTGTTAAATCCAGAAATTATTGGATTTATCTGCCATTGATTTACTTAACTGTCTTTTCAAACTATGCCAGTTGGTAGTGCCTATCATATCCATCTATCCAGCTAGATATCTATTTAAAGAAAATCTCCAGTCTTGGTCATTACATTCACATCTTGGTCTCTCAAGCATTGTTATTTTGCTTTTTTCTATTCCTTTGCTTCATATTGTTGATACAAAATTCTTTACCTTTCCCCAACCACATATCTATTTGAAAAAATCTGTACTTAAATAATATGTCCTGAAGGGGAAAATAAAATAATTTAAATTATACATTACCACTTGGATAACTCTATTGTGATGATGAAAGCAGATTAATTAGAAAAAGACATTCAGATGATTGCACACATTGTACCATTTAAGCATTTTTTTAAAATAATAGCTGAAAATAGAAAAATAATTAAGATTTATTCACAGAGCTTCATGAGCATAGTGGCAATCCAAGTTATCTAGTTTCATTCATTAGAAAATTGGTCTTAAAGTAGTTTGAGAAAATAATATCCAAGATTAATTTCAGAACACATCAGTAAAGAAATAAAAAGAGCTTTCCTATTGTGCCTCAAGTACACATTTAACATATGGAAGGCCTTGGTACAAATCTTCAGTCTACTACAATTGGGTGCAATTGAATTAACACTAGCCTGTTACTAGGAGAAGAAAAAACACATATTGCACAAAATTATTCTAAGGTGGAAACATTCTAATGCCAGGAGTTTCTCTCTCACCCACACACGAAAAAAACAAAGAAAATGTTTTTGTTTTAATGGCAAAGCAAGGCAAAGATTGACAAGAATTTGCTACACATATTAAAACTTTATTGTGATGTGAACCCCAGTTAGTGAGTGAATGACTGTGTTTTTGATTAATAGAGGATTTTAGATCATGTACATAATCTGGCTACTTTACCAAGCTCATAGCTACCTGAGCTCAACAGATATTTCTGTTTTTGTATGTGTATGTAATCTATTTCTTTATGTAAGAATCCAAAAAGACTTTGCCATATACTGCATTTTTCGGACTATAAGAACAGGTGGCGGCAAATGGGCTGCAGTAGTGGCAAATGGGTGGCAATGAATGGGCCATGGTGGTGAACGGGCCACAGTGGCAGCAAACGGACTGCGGCAGTGAATAAGCAGTGGTGAATGGGCCGCAGCACCAGCGAATGGGACACGGCAAACAGGCCATGGCGGTAGCGAACCGGCTACAGCAGCGGCAAATGGAGCATGGCAGCGAACAGGCCACAGTGAATGGGCTGCAGCCAGGGTGAATGGGCCACAGAGGCGGAGGCAGACTTCCCCCCCTTGTTTTTGTCCTCTAAAGCTAATGTGCGTCCTATAGTGCAAAAAATTTGGTAGTAACAATATGTAATATTATTTATAAGGTTTATTTTACTTCATCCACAAATTTCAGTCATTTATTGATAGATATTCTAAGTTGTACTAATACTTTACATTTCATAATTTTAGAAGGAAAATAGTGCATTCAGTTTCATTCGGGGTCCTTAACTTCTAACGTAAAAATGAGAAAAATATTTATTTTTTCTGTTTCTTCATGCCAGGCATAATTTGATGCCTTTTTTTTACCTCAACCGAAAAAACCAGAATGAATATATGGATATAGATAAAAGTAATATACATACATCTACTTTTTTCTGACATGAGGTGCAAAATCATAAATCTGTATCTTTTAAGTATTTAAGATGCTGAAAATATAAACTAATTTTCTTTTAGCAATCCTTAAATCACTACAGTAAAATTATGATGATTGTATATACTTTGCAATAGCCAAACTAATTTTTCCTCCTCTACTTACTGAATTCTCCCTAACTGTGTTTGAAAAATACGAGCCTGTTATTCAAACTGGCATTATGTGTTGCATTCAGCAGCTTATATGACTTGAAAGTCAAATGTGCTATATTTTTGGATATTAAGAAAAAAAAATAAAGCACAATTTCTGGACATGTTCAAGTCGTTTCTTGGCTATAATACAGAAGTTGTTTGCCATTGCTTTATATTTTTTTTCTTCTTTTGGCCTTCCCAGGCTATTCTACAGCCCTGGAATTTCCTGGTACTCTTCTATCCAAGTAAAAACTGGTTGGATACTACTTAGATTTTTTTTTTTAGAACAGTTCCCTAGGTGCTGACTTCTGCTGTGACGTTTTATAAACATGGGTTCATATAAATAGAAATTTTAGTTTAGTTTCAAATCCATAACTTCAACTTCAGAATTTAACATGTTTTCAAATCGAAACATTGGGAACACATTAGGAAAATATTTTACTTGGGCCAATCAAATGTCACATAATTACAGAGGTAGTTTTTGCATACTTTTGAACTTTTTAGCAACTCGGTGTTAGCGCACCTAATGTAATATATTTATATCTATGTGCTATATTTGCCTTGTATAGGAAATGTCTGTAGGAAGATCAGTATGTTGCATGACAAAAGAAAGCAGAATAATAGCAGAAATCAAGATGAGAGAGAGAGAGAGAGAGAGAATTATTAAAGTCAAACTATTTATTTATCTGTTTGAAGTTAGAAGATGGTAGAGGAAAATATACCAATTTATTCTAGTATAGCGTTTCTCAATCTTGGCAATTTTAAGATATCTGGGCTTCAACTCCCAGAATTTCCCAGCCAGCTTTGCTGGCTGGGGAATTCTGGGAGTTAAAGTCCAAACATCTTAAAATTGCCAAGGTTGAGAAACACTGTTCTAGTATATTATTCTGCCAAACAATATGATGGTCTGCTGATCTAAAAGCTGAAGTTAAATAAATTCCCAATATTTTATTTGTCACTACCTAAAGGATAAATTCAACATGCACACCCACAAGTATAAAAATGATGTATATCATTATAAACTGAGGAGAAAGGGAAATACATATCCTATGGTCACCCCCACCACTTTGTTCTAAATAAAAGTTTAATTTAGTAAACATAATTAGCTTATTGCAATGTATGGATAACTGTTTACATAAGATGAAAATGGGTAATAATTTGCCCAGCAGATGATCTCACTGATAGGTGAATGCTTTGGTATTCTCATTAGTCTAACTATAGTTTTTAAGGCTGGTATTTTGCATTTTAGCATTAACAGGAGGAGGAGGGCCAACTCTGATGTTTCAGCTGTTTTTCTTTAATTTTTTTGCTATAAGTTGGCTGCAACCTGCCTTAAGCCACTCGTTAGAAAGCATATATCATAAAATAAGAAGAGCTTGAATCTGGTATAGGAGAGGCTGGTAATATAAAGTGCCATCCAGGTGTTTGAATGTAATTTAAATGTTCTATGATAGAAGAAAATCAACTTTAGCTCTGCACAGATTATGCCAAGATGCACGGGAACCTCCACATTGGGGAAATGTATCAAAAGACATATCAGGAAGCTCCTGGAAACTGGGAACCACATGAGACCTATCCTTACTATTAGAATTACTTGAGGCCATTTGATTAAAAGAAGATGCACCAGTTGAAAAACATTGATTCCATGAATGCTGGACTCTCTACCCATTATGAAGAAGGAGCTTGTTAGGTAGAAAGGCAGAAGTATACACAGGGTGCAATGATCCCTTCAAACTATCTGCTCAGTCCTTAGGGCCATACTCGAATAACCATGCATGCAACTTCACTAAAGATGAAGTTTCACAACCCCTCCTTTCCCTGCAGTATTCCAAAACAGGAAAAAAAATGACTCACCACGGTCTATAACTGGATTTTACCTTTTAAAATCTTGATATTTAACTTGTAAAATCTTTTCACCTTTTAAAATCTCAAAGTTAATATTCACAATTTTCACAACACTCTGAGAAATAACCTATAAAAGCCTTTTTAAGTCAATAATCTCTGTAAGAGCAGTGTATTTGGTACAAGAATGATTTTACCATGTGTTTTATGATAAAAAAATAAAGCAAAGTTGCAATCACCAAAATTGAAAGACAAACAAAACCTTACATTAACGTCAATCAACATTTAAACTTCTAATGATCTTTTCTAAGTCCTTTTTTGTGATAGGGAAGCTGCCTGTGTTCTGGATATACAAAGAGTACTGGGCCTGTTTAGTTTAGGAAACATTGCTAATTTCTGGTTTGTTAGACAATATCTTTTTGAGTTAAGAACTCTGTGTCGTATAAAAAGGCATCTTTGCTTGACTTGAGCCCTCTCTCACTGTGGATCTGTAAGTTTCAGTATTACCAATTTGCCTTTCATTTTTGTGTTTGATACTACCATATTTTCCCATCATTCTCTTAATCCCTTTATTTGAGACTTCCATCATCTAGCCTTCTCAATGTATTTCCCCATGTCTGTCCTTTAAATGTCAGTGCATTGTAAAAGTTGAGAGAAGAGTAGATGAAAATTAAGTGGTAATTGAAAAATTCAATATTATAAATTTATTGTAATCAATAATGTAATTTGCAAATAGGTTGAAAACAATACAAAATCTAACTCAAATGTGTATTATATCACCAAACAGGTGATAATTAAGTTGAAAGCCCTCAGGATCTTCAATTTATGAAAGGTTATTTGAGAAAATTCTGCAAATTTTGACATTTCATGTGTTGGCTGATAAATATGTGTATGCCACAGTAATTAAATAAATGGTTTATGGGGAAAATCCAAAGGGCAGCTGACATTTTTGTTTTATTGTTCTTCACTAGGGCTTCCTCTGACTTTGTGAGCAGCTTTTGTCTTTGGCAGTCATGGTTAACCCTTTTGCCATTGCATGCCAAAAGTGGAGGGAGCACAGGGCGTTGTGCGCATGCCCACACCCATAATGCAATGCTCCCCAGCTTCCTGTGCATGTGCACGTGACTCCTCCGTCTCTACCCGCTTTTGGCACATGATGGCACAGTGGGTTTTTTGCCCTCCCCAGGCTCCAGAGGCTTTCTATGAACCTGGGAAGGGTGAAAATGGCCTCCTCCACTCCCCCAGAGGCCCTCCAGAGGCCAGAAACGCCCTCCCAGAGCCTCCATGTGAGCCTTTTACTTACCTCAAAATGGGCCACATGGAGACTCCTGGAAGGGGATGGAGTGTGGCCATCTAAAAATCAGCTGGCCAGCACATGCCTGCTGGAGCTGATCTACAGCAATGGCTCCCGTGCTGGCAGATGTGGCTCCGCATGCCACCTGTGGCATGCGTGCCATAGGTTTGCCATCACAGGTCTATGGCAAAAAAAGTGAAAGGGCCAAAAGCTGAATCTGACTAGGAACAAATACTAGGAGGCAAAACTAGAATTAAAATTTAAAAAAACCTGAAGTTCCACTCTTCCTCTTCTATCATTGATAAACCATTAGCTTAAGCATAATCAATTTAGAAACTACTGTCTGATCCACAAATACTGGAATTACATGAACAACCATTTGTTCCAGCTTTCCAAGGTTAATTTACTTACTTACTTACTTCTTATGGCATAATAGAAAAAAGCATTAACTGTTGTTTTTATTTTCGATACTTCTGCTGCTGCTTCTTGCTGAGAGATCCTTGTCAGGTCAAGCAGCCAGTATACTATTTAGCTGTGAGAAAATCACGTTGTTTAGATGCATGCACACCACAAGGGAGGCTAGTCTACATTGCTCCCTGGCTACTCCCATAAAAAATGTTTAATGTGGAAATGCCTTCAATAAACAAACTCCATTATAGATACCGGTACTTGTTTCAAATATGTTAGAACTTATCATATGTTGATTTTTGTAAATTTTAGATGGACATTTGGTTCAGCTGTGTTACGTAATCTCAATACCCAATAATACAAGTTGGACACTCCAAATTTTATTATCCAATTGGATATAATTACCTTTGTGCATAAATTACCTGCAAAATCCTATCTAGTTGGTTCATCAAGTTTCAGATGAGAACTATGGTACATAGGGATCTGCACGACTCCCTACAATTTTTTCTTGTTGGATCAAAGTATAAAATGAATAGATCAGGATTACACTTTCCAACTCCACCTTATTAGAAGGATTACTAAAATGATACATGCAAACTAAAGGCCAATTTCAATTTCTCTTTGTAAACAAGCTGACATAAGAATCCAGGGTCAGATGCTTCAGCAAAAAGCAAGTTAGTAGCCAGTAGTAGAAATGAGATAATATCACACCTCTCTCTTGGGCTTAATTTACAGTTATCCCTGGAAAAGACTTCTTTATAGCACTCCAAATGGCCTTATGACCTCCTGTATTATTTTCACGATAAAAGTTCCTTTGCAAAAGTTCACATTTAAGTACTTTGAATTCATATTCAACTACTTCGTAGCCAAACTTATGATACTGCCTAGGTACACAGCAAGCTCAGCCAGGGGAAAAATCACTGCCAGTATTTATGGATAGCAATCAGATGGGGATGCTAATCCATGTTTTTATTTTCTGCCTAGAAACTAACAGTATGAAGAAATGGTGGTAAGATTTACAGCTTCTCCAGTTTCCCGATCTTTAAGGTTCAAGAAGCAGTAAAATATTTTATACAGTGCAACAGCTCCACTCTGTGGCTTCAGTTCAAGTAAGAACATACAGTGCTGGGGCAGCATGTTGCAAGTCTCCTACGATAAGAACAGTTCATCAAATATAACTGAGTCACAATATTCTGGGTCTTTGAGAGTTTCTTACAAAATATACTTGTTATTAAGAATTAGAAGATATTTCTACCAATTAACCTGAGCTCTTCTCTCCCTTCTGTTTATTTTCTTACTCATTCACTATGGTGTTTTAGTTCTTTGAAATGTCCTGTTTAAATATTCCCAAAACCTTGATATGCCCTTAAAGTTCTGCATTCATTGATTCATGAATTTTAACATTTTTATCTGTAATCAATTTGAACAAATTCACCTTACTTGCATAATCCAGATTTTCTGTCTTTCGCCGTGAGTTGTATTGTGTTGTGGGGGATGCACGAAGCGAGACTCAGGCAATCTCATAGTACACATGTTGTACTCTGACTATTACTAATCTACTGGATGAAACCAAATCTTAATTTTAAAAGCCACTCGGTAGCTAATAAAACAAAATCATTTTAAATTTAAAACATCATCATTTCAAAATAGTTAGTTACTCTACATTAGGGTAAATAATTAATTTTCCCAAGGGGACACAGGAGAAATTGATACTGTTGTGGAGTCCCACCACTGCTGCTTCTCACTCCCACTGTCACTTCTTCAGAGCTGAAGAAGCTTCTTGGATGAGAAGTGAAACGTGTTCAAAGAAAAACCAGAAGGTCCAGTTGCCTCTTGAAAAAAGCACCTTTGGGACAACCATGACCTGGATGGCTGAGAATCTCCATAGACATAGGATATGGATGGTCAAATTAACAATATTAAAGTATACTGAACTTTTATACCATCACATCCATTTTTTCCATTAATGATTCGCATTCTGTTTGATTATTGCTTGTATAAGGGGGTGAGACAGGTACCTTGATCTATATACCAAACAAATTGGGATCCCCGTATAAAAACAACTTACTTTATGTGTGGCCAGAACCTGAAAATAACATTTAACACAGCACAATACTTAAACAAAATGGTTCGGATGTGATTTGCATATGTGGGACTGATTAGGGTAGATTGTAAGGGTGACACCGAAATATAATTTTATGTCATTTTATTCTATTTTATATATTTATGTATATTGTATCTTATCCTACAACTATTGCATTTTATCCTACTCTTATTTTAAATTGTTTGTATAGGATTTTATTGGTGATATGTGTTTGAACCTTGTGCTTTGATATGGCCCATAGGCTAATCAATCAAGCAATCATATCATATAATTAATGAGTTCAACAAAGTGCCTTTTAAAAACCCAGAGCTTATTATTTTTTCTGTATTAGAGGCTATGAAGTACAGTTGGAAGATGTTCTGGCAGAAGTATAATTTTGACCCTTACCAATATGATAAACTTGTTCTCTGGGATTATCCTAGTGTAAAAAATAACAGCAAATCTTTGGGCAGGGACACACTCCAAAAGAGGCATGTTTTTGTCAGTTCTTCATTAAGAGGCAGCTTTCTTCTAATCTCTCCCTTTATTCATTCTTCCTCTTCTCTCTTAGAGTGAACCAGTGGAATCCAGGGAAAGGGAAAGGAAAATCCAGTTGCAACATAAGAGAACGTCACACTAGGTATGATTGTCTATAAAAACTGTAATTAAAAAAATAGACTTGAAATTAATATTTGGCTAAAAGGGGCTGAACCTAAAATCAACATTGGTTTTGTATTATGGCTGCAAAAAAACAAATAATCACTATATGTGACAGTGGAGAGGTACAGAAGCATGAACCCCTGCTCCTATGCAATGGCTATCCAGATTGTTGTAGCCTAGTTCTGGTGCTTCATTATTTATGCCACGCACATAGTGACTTGCTCCTCTGAAAGATGATTTAAAAGTAGTGAAAAAGAGTTATTTGAGGTTGAATTTGGAATTAGCAAATATTTCACATATTAGAAACAAACACCTCTTGCACTTTCTGTAACAATAAATAACTAAAATAAGGAGTAGTCAGTTGAAACCAATGACAGTATCTTTTTGAATGTTTTACAGTACTGATGGGATTTGGCTTGCTTCAATTAAGCCACTGTGACTTGGTGTAATTAGTATGGGTTATATCCAATCAGTTCCATGAACAGAACTGGCCACAGTGATGGATTAATTACCTTCTGGAGCTGATTTAGGGAAGTTCAGGAAAATACAAGTGGAAGAAAGGAAGGGAAAGTCTATTGGCGATAGAATTCATTCTAACGGTACTCTATAAACAGGCAACATTGCATACTCTATATAAAACTAAGCAAATGGAGAATATTAATAACAATTTATTTCTGATAGTAGACTTTTGTCTATTAAAACATGTACTTTCTACATAGGAGAAACATCATCCCCAAAGCTTAGTGAATAATACAATATGCATGAATTTAGACTAAAGGAGATGTTTGTTAAAAGAAATCTCTCCAATTAAACATCAATCCCTTGTTAAAAACAAACAAACTAACCTCAATATTTTCTGGAGGGAAAGTATCGCAAGGAAGAATGCTAAGAAACTCTTTTACTTTATATAAAGCTCAGTCTTAAACTCCAACTCAGAAGAGACTGTGCATACTGGGCTTCAAAACCCAAATATGAAAAATGATGCACACAAGGGATTATTCACAACCTCATTTACAGCTCTTAATCAGAAGACTCAGTTGCAGCTGCTGGAAAACATCCACAATAAGCAAACATTACAAAACATTGTTTACATTACCTGGTCTCCACTCTACCCTGGATAACTTCATTTTCAGCCCACAGCAAATACTGTAACTCCACCACTGTGCCCCTGATTAAGACAGGACAGATGTTTTCGTGTGGAGTCATGATGGGGACCACCCAAGGAATTTCCCCTACCTCAATATTTCAAAGTCATATTTTCATCTGTTAAAATAAGTGGGGTGCCCATGAAGCCATACTTCAGGATATCATCTACTAAGAATTCAACTGCAAAAAATAGTCTAGTGTCAAATTATAAAAATTAAGCAGCAAGGATATTAAACGCCACATCATTATGCCTTTGGTGGCAATTCTACATATACTTAACCTGGGAGTAAATCTAATGATCAGAATAGAGCTGGAAGGGACCCTGGAGGTCTTCTAGTCCAGCCCCCTGCTCAAGCAGGAGACTCTATACCATTTCAGACAAGAGACTGTCCAGGCTCTTCTTAAAAGCCTCCAGTGATGAAGCACCTAGGATTTTTGAAGGCAAGCTGTTCCATTGATTAATTGTCATCATTGTTAGGAAGTTTCTCCTTAATTTCAGGTTGCAGCTCTCCTTGATTAGTTTCCGTCCATTGTTTCTTGTCCTGCCCTCTGATGCTTTGGATAATAAATTGACCCCTTCCTTTTTGTGGCGTTCTTTCAAATACTGGAATAGTACTATCATGTCTCCCTAGTCTTTCTTTTCTCTAGACTAGCCAAACCCAAATCCTGCAACTATTTTTCATATGTTTTAATCTCCAGGTTGTTATGTACGCATGCTCGTATAAGGTATTTGCCTAGCCGTCGCTGATTGGCTAATCTAGCAGCGGGAAAAATGAATGGCTGTCAGTAGCTGGCAGGCAAATCGGAGCCCTTTAAAAAAGGCACTCGGGCGGTCTGCCGGCAGTCTCTGAGTGGCCGAAGCCAGCAATAAAACCTGCCTATGAAATTCCTGAGTCCTGTCTTTTCTTGACCAACCCACATCTAACACAGGTCTTTAATCATCTTAATTGCTCTTCTTTGCACTTTCTTTTCCGAAGTCTCAATATCTTTTTTTGTAATTTGGTGATCAAAACAAGATAAAGTATTCCAGGTTCCTTACTTTATACAGGGATACTAATACTTCTTGTGATTTTGATTATATGCCTCTGTTTACGCAACCAAGGATTAGATTTTTTGGCTGCTGCTGTATACTGCTGACTCATGTTTAAGCGATCGTCCATTAGAATTCCAAGGTCCCTCATGAGTTTTAGTCTAGATAATCCCACTTCCCACTTCCAAAAAGCTGTTATCAAAACTGTATGCCTTTTGAGAGATATCTCACATTTCTAAAAGCAGACTAACATGAAAAACAAATATCACATAAAACTTTGCTGCATGGGAAAAATGATCATATTTTAAAATAATTTAGATATGGATAGAGTAACTGGTTTCATTCCTATGGATGCATGCACTTTCTTCTAGTGTAATGTGAGAATGTACATGTGCACTGATGCATTTTACTTCTGAAAGCATGGATGCAAAAGAAATTTTCCTACCTGGAAATTCTTCTGAAGTATATCAAGAAAGCAGATGATAGGTACACAACTGATAGTTACAATGGTGTTTAGTGGAATGGAAAACCTGTAGGGGTGCTACAGCTATCCCTCATAATGCCCCTCCCCCTTATTTGAAAACAGAGGCATATGGTTCAACCTTCCTGAAGACAGAATGTTATACAAATTCATTCTGAGAATTATTATGCTCTTCTACTCCAAATACAAATAAAAGGGTAAAAAAGAAAAATGTGTGTGAAACAGAGAGAGGAAGAGGAAGAGAAAAAGTACATACACACTACATATCGGACATTAATAGAATTGAGAATGTCCAGAGATATTTCATGAGAAGAGTCTTCCACTCCTCTGTTTGCAACAGAATCCCTTATGCCACCAGACTTGAAATTTTGGGTCTAGAAAATTTAGAACTATGCCGTCTTCGGTCTGACCTAAGTGTAGCACATAAAATTATCTGCTACAATGCCCTACCTGTCAATGACTACTTCAGCATCAACCGCAACAATACACGTGCTCACAATAGATACAAACTTAAAGTAAACTGCTCCAAACTCGATTGAAGAACATACGACTTAAGCCACAGAGTCGTCAACATCTGAAATGCACTACCTGACTTTGTGGTTTCTTCCCCAAACCCCCAAAACTTTAACCTTAGACTATCTACTGTTGACCTCACCCCATTCCTAAGAGGTC
>JANHFT010006270.1:40276-57037 GCA_032467955.1 Pseudoxenodon macrops
CATGGTACCAAGTGCCCCGATGACAATGGGTATCATGGTTACATGTTTCATCCATAGCCTTGTAGTTTCAATGGCCAGGTCACGATATTTCATGATTTTTTCCCAGTTCTGTTTCTTCGACTCTGGCATCTCCTGGTACAGCTATATCAATAAACTGATATATATTATTATTACTATTACTATTATTATTATGAATACAACCCAGTGTCACTATATGAGATAGGCGGTATAAAAATGTGAGTAAACAAAGAAATAAATGTGTCCAGAGGACAAAAGCCCCATGTGAGAAACAGAGAGAGGTAACCAGGGGACAAAAAAATGTTTGCATAGATTTAAAATAAACTTGTTATGGAATAAATATCTATTTTCCTTCTTTAATCTCAATTGGAGACTCTTTGGGTCATGTAAATATACAATTGGTATTTAGTGCCAATTCAGTAACATTTTCCCAAATAAATTAAACTGCAAAAATTAATATGTTAAGGAGAAAAATATTTTTAGAAAAGAAGTTGAAGGTAGGCAACAATAGTGAATATATTCGGTTCTTCTTTAAGGCTCATAACAAGCATTCTGAAAATGGGAACCAGATGAGAACTTTATTTACTGTAATCAAAGTAAGAGCTAATCAATACAGATTCCAAAACTTTCCTTCATTCTAAAGCAACTGCTGGGGAAAAAAATCAAACCAGTTATCTTGAACGCTTGCTCAATATCTTTTGAACCCGTGAGCCAACACACAGCACCTCTGTCTCTCTCTTTCTCCCCCCCTCTCTCTCTCTCACACACACAAGTTTTCAGATGAAGGGGAATATCACATATACAAAGTCTACAAGAGTTTTTGAATTAATTAATGGCATAATGCCAATTCACATATTTCTGCTGCTTTTGTATATGATTCAGAACACTCCTGGCAAATGTAAAAAGATAATTTTGATTTCTGCAAACCAACATCAGCAACCGCCCACTTTACATTTCTTTGCACATGTATTTGCCCAAGAAGACTGGAACTGCTCATTGAACCCACATAGACTGTTATGTAACAAAAGCTCTAATCCCATCATTATTTGAGGTCTATGGCGCAAAGGGAACTGGGTGATTTAATTGTAACAGGAAATTTCCTTTCAAGAATAATGTTTACTTGTTGAGTTTTTCTTTCCTTTGCCTTTAAAAATACTTTTTTTAAAGAGATGATATTTAAAAAAAAATACCAGTACTTTTTTTCCTTTTCCATTCCTTCCTTCTCTTCTAGCTTGTTCTAGCAGAAATATTAGGCTACCTTACCTTTTCAAAAACAATATTTTGATGCTCCCAGCCTATCAGGGGTGGGTTCTAAATTTACCTTGCCAGCGATTTGCTGCCTCCTGCGCCGCGTGGGCGTGCCTCATGCACGTGCATGTGCACCGCATGCGCAGAAGAAGAAAAATCTGGGGGGGGGAATTTCCCCCCCAAAAAAAATTTCCCGAAAAAGATGTCGCCGCCCACGGAGCAACAGAACCGGCTCCGTGACGTCACCAGCTGCCTACTAGCTACTTGGTAGAACCGGTCTGAACTGGTAGGAACCCACCTCTGCAGCCTATACTGAAAACTGGTGACTCTCCTAGGAAAGAAATGGTCAGGCCACTACTTTAGTGATACTAACAGTATCACTAGCATACATGGCAGGATATTTAACACATAGTGCCATTTCAGACACAAAGCCCAGATTCACACTGAGGAAAACTTGGGATGACATAAACAGGTTCTTTAAAATGACTTAGAAAGTTAGGTAATTATTTAAAAGTTTTCCTATCCTAATTCTGCAGATTTTCCAAAGGAACCCAGAAATTAAAATAAGTAAAGATATGTAACATATAGTCATAATCCCCAATCCAACGTTGCCTTTCTCTTAACTGTACTTTATAACATAGAAGACTGAAATGCCATCTTTTTGTGTGAATTATTTTTTATATTTACTGTTTAAAATAAACTACTGCTATGTCACAGGATGAGCATCAACCAATAGCATATCCATTTAAGCGAAGAATGAGGGCTAGCTTTTTCAAGCAGTCTCTGTAAGAGTATTAAAGTAAGACCAATGCCTTGACCAGCTCTATGAGCCATGTGGAGGCCAACACAACATAGCAATCTGATTGCAGAAACAGCAAGTTGAGGTGACTGACTACACTTTAAAGAAATATAAAGAATGAGAGAAATGATTGATTTGTATGTATATTTTTTAAAAGGCTGGAATTAACAAAATGATGAGCTCAGGCTCAGAACTCCTCCTGTGTAAACACTTAACATGTTATACTCTTGTCCAGATTATAAGCTTTCATGAGACTTCTGAAATCTTTTGTTGCATTTGATATAGTATGAGACAGTACGAAGTATAAATCATTTGACTCCCGCGAGTCACTTCTTAAGAGTTCAATTTGATTAGAAACAGATTACTCAGGCATGCCTTTAGATCTGTTTTCAAGAGCACAAATACATACTCTTACCTCGTGGCAATTCTCTGAAGGCTTCTCTCCATTTCTCTGCCTTTGGTAACATCTGGCTTCACTCTGTACATCATTTCCCACTCCCGCTTTTTATCAAGTTGCACCATAAATATTGTTATGTGGAAAAGAATTAGGAATTTTAAAATGTGGCATAATATATAGAGTATTTTTTTTAAAAGTAAAGTTGATAAATCATATAGAACAATATCAGAGGAGGAGAGAGGGGAGGCATCTATGCTTTACTTCTGTAGGGTCATGCAACACATCACAGATCAATGGAGTGAATTTTCATATAATGGGCTCACCCATGAGTCTTTCCAATTGCATTAGCACCAACTGTTCTTCAAGGAGGTTTTCTAAACACTGAAATGAATTATTCAAAATACAACTCGTCCCTCAACCAAAGAAAACAACCACTTCACAACTGAAAGTTTAATCTGGCATTTGGGTGCTCAACTAGACAAATGAATCTTTGTTCTACAGACAACCAAACAACAGTATGGCACCCATTTCCCTCTTGACAAAAATTAATCTGGGCACATTATTTAATCCTAAATGCATGGATTCCCAAGAAGGGAGTATGAGAATAGCTTCTGACAATGAACACAGATTCTGAGTCAGTGTGGTTCCTTGGGTGTATCTATTCTTAATAATTATTTACTTTAAGTAACAATATTGACATGTGCTACATGGAGGACCTGGCAGTTACTCAAAGTGTTTAACGCACAATCAAGCAAACTGTATCTTCTTGATTATCAGAGTATGTCTAACTTATATTTAGTAGTAAAGATCTAATGAGAAATCAGTCTTTTTGAACCATAAACCCCTAAAAATCCCTTTTTAAACTGTCATTCCAAAAAGATAAATACTACTGTTAGAGACAATTATTCTTTCATACCAAACATTCTTTAAGGAAAGAGCAATATTATTAACATTATGTTATGGGGAAACGAGGCCTTACTCCCTATACGTCTTCATTTTTAATTGCCTCAGCACATCACCTCTGCCATTTTGTGTAGAACATATGGCACCTTGCTTAGTTAGGTCTTAAAGATCCTTAAGAACATTAGAGATTAAAATGTTTAATTTACAGAGTTTCAACATTACATTATTATTGTACTAAACAAAATTCCAAGCCTACAGGACTACACTGTTCTAAACTGGAAAAAAAACTGTGAAAACAATACTCTATTCTATTTGGTACATCATTCCACTTGAGATCTGATTAATCCCAATTTTGCTGGCCTTCTGAAAGGGCTTGAAAACATGGCTTTGCCATCTGGCCATGGGATCCGGCATTGCTAAGGAAATTGAATGTGTTCTGCAGATTTTTAATGGTTTTTAAAATGATTTAAAATGACTTTTATTATGCTTTTGGTTATTTTGTTTTATTGTTTCTGTTTGTTTACGTTTTGCATGCCACTCAAAGGCTCATATCTGAAATGGGCAACTATGTAAAACTTATCAACTAAAAATAAATATTCAGTTAGAATAGCATCAATAATTAGTATGAAAGTCAGTATTATCAAGCACACACTGTGGAACATCAATGTCTGGATTTCACTTTAGAATGATAAGTCACAAAAATGAATATAAAGCCTTTTTATATTTATGTAGGGAAAGTAGATATAATTAATTTCTTTGCCACTGACTCTTAGGATGGCATCAAAAATCATTACGTGATAATAAATGTATTGATGCGCTTTGCAGTGAAAAACTGAACTAATATACCTGTAAGTAGGACTGGCATTTTTCAAGAGTACAAAGAGGCTAATTAAATTCAGAAGACATGCTTCACCACAGACATAGCACACTTAATTGGATCATGGGGACGGTTAATATGTTGTGCAAGCACTCTAACTGAGCCAAGACAACTGACACAGTTAAAACTAATTAAGGATTTGTTTGGGGCTAAAGTAATTCCTCTTGGTCAGGAGAATGTTTTGAAAAGTACATAGCAACAACTCTCTACTACAGCATGCTGCTACTGAAGCAAGCCATTTAAACATAATTAAGCAATTAAATTTATCTTGAACAATTTTTCAGACTGGAAACCATTCCATCAGAACAGCCAATTCTAAAATACTTATTCGGACAGCCTCTCCCAGCCTGCCAGCTTCCAGAGGTACTGGGTTATAGTTTCTGTAACCACAGTTTACAGAATATGGGAGTTCTTATTCAACAGCACAAATGGAAACTGTTGCATTAAAAATAATCTACTGCACTTTTAAACTACTGAACTTCACTTGCACTTTAAAAAGATCTCTGGGCAGTATTCAGAGATGAAGTAGTTTTCAAGTTAAAAATATAAAACAACAAAAAACAAAACCACTAATTGGTGCTACAGTTTCCTTCATGCCTTTGCTTAATGACCAATCACTTAGCAACCTATCAACATTACAAAGGATTCCCCCCCCAAAAAAAAGATAATTATGACCTGGTTCCAGAGTTCTGCCTGCAACACCCTTCCGATGGTCACATGACTGCATTTTGGGCACTTGGAAACTGGTTCACATTTACAGCCAGTTGCAGAGTTCTGTGGTCCCATGGCACAATTTATAACATTTGTTTTTGCTGGAAACTAGTCTTTATGGCCATTTTCTAGAGAGAGAAAACCACAGAAAACCACCACCCTTAGGAATGCATCGACTTGCTTAATGACTGCAGTGTCTCCTTTATGAGCGCAATGTTTGCTTTATGACCATGGAATTTGTTTAAGAACTGCCAGAAACAAGATCAGAAAATCAGGATGGTCATGTGATTGCCTGGACTGATGGCGACTTAAGTTACGACTTAAAATTCCAGGCTCCGTTAGTTTTAAGTCAAGGTCTACCAGTAGTTGCTAAATCCCTGAAACTTCTTTATGCTCTCAGATATTACCATCCGTGAATTTTCTGTGTTTTTGGCATTCGCACAATTATTACTTTGATTGCCACTGCCTTAAAAATATTTGATTACATTACTGTCAGAAGGTACAGGCTGAAACAATGAAGTAAGCATTTTTTTTAATGCTGATCTACAATTCCCCAGTTATGTTCAAAATAACAAAAATGTAATAAAAATGCTGCTTTGAAAGCATTCTCTTTTCTGAAAAATATACAGACAAGAAGTCAGTACTTCCCAGTGATAGTGCCTATTTTCTAAAATAGTATTTCCATGGAGATCTACATGGTGTGTGTGTGTGTAAATAAATAAGATATATTTCAATTATGTATTAAATGTCTATACATGAATTACACTTTTAGCTAACAGCAATATCTTTATGTTTCTAACATCAATATTACTAAGTGATTGCAATAGCTGTAATTATTCGATTTCCTTCTCTTCCTGGATCAGGTTATCTTACCTTTGAAAATCCTTTTATTAAGCGCAGCTGCGTTTTATGCATCTTTAACTAGGTATCCAGCGTTTTATGTTCACTACTATCTTCTCTGTTAGTTCTTCAAGTCATCAAATATAAAGTTATTTTCTGCAACATCTGGGCTCCATTCAATTCCTAAAAGAAAAGACACGCTCACTTCCTTATTACTTGTAAGCACAGCCTTAACCACAGAAAACAATTTTGTTCCAACTATATAAAAAGTTAATTGAATTCAAAGATCTGGCTGCATCAAGGATAGGATGCATAATTTAAAGATAATTATTAGAATATCTTTTGTGCATTGCAAACATTTTCCCCCTGAAAAGGCACTGCAAAAACAAGCAACTAGTATTTTTTCTAAATTAACATTTTGGGCAATTACAGGATGTTAGAGGAAAGTGTTGGTTTATTTAAAAGAAATAAAACTACAACACTGACCTCTAGTGTTGGAATCGGAAGAGCAAATGAAGTTGAAATGAGCAGCATTTTTTGCCATCCAATTCAGTAATTACCTACATTTCAAGTGAGCACTTGTTCTAGTTAGAGACAATTTCCAAGCATGACTGGGCAATGCTTTCTCTACACAGAAAAATTAAAACTATAGTTAGCATATCTATTACATATTATTGCTTATTTCTATATGTCTCTCCCAGAAGAATCCAAACAAGCGTACAAATTGAAGTCTACAAATATTAGGACAATTAAAAAAAAAACACAGTACAGTATTTGAGTCAGCCAAATAAAACCCTTGGGAGTTACTTCCAACATTAGAATTTATAACTTAATCTGTACTTCTGCTTGTAGTACGTCCCCAATGGAACAATGAGCAGGGCTTCTCCAGGGAATCTTAATGACTGCTGGAGAGAACACTTTTTAAATACCTTGATGGAAAGCAGCACACCCATCAAACATACCAGCCAGAGATTAGGAAGCTAAAGTGCAACATAACCAGAGGAGTCATAAAAGAGAAGGCTAATTCTAAATGCATTGAGCCTAGCCTGGATTTAAGGAAAATATTGATGTAAAACAAGCTATAAAAAAACCTTTTCTATCACATTCATAAAACAGAGAAAGAAATTTGTTCGGCTCCAATCCACTTAGCCATTCAATGAACTCCTGATGTCCACACTTCTTTCGTGGTTGTCCTTGACTTTGACATGCCTCCTGGCATACTTCAGCAATCACTTCTTTCTTTAAACTTCTGATATATTATAATCAAAGCATACCCAGTCTTGAAATCTACAGTCCAAAATTAACCAACTTTAACTAAATTAACTAATTTGTGCATACCAGTTATTACATGTAGTGAATATAATGAATTCAAGCTCTTCCTGTCTACTGCTTTTTTTTCCCCTTCTCCTTCTTCTGCAACCCTTATTTTGCACGTTCCAAAGAGGGCTTGTGCTATGAAGGCATACTGGTAGAATTATGTGAGATTGGAGCAAATTGGCAAATCACAATGAATTTCTGACATGAACATGTAAAATGATTTATAGCCAATGTCAGAGGTCTCAATTTCCTGCACGCTTAAGTTGTAAGAGACACATAGCAGGCAAGACAATTGGAGTGCTATTCTTTTAAATTTCAAATAACTCAAGGTGGCAAATATATCTAACACTCTTTTCTCCTCCTAGTTCCTCCACAACTCTATTAGGTGAGTTGGGCTGAGAGAATGAATGGCCCAAAGTTGGTTTTCATTCCTAAAGTGGGAAACTCAGAATGTCCTGGTTTCTAATCTAATGTCTTACACATTAGACCAAAATAACTTTTTTAGTTTCTTAGTTTTAGTGATATGCTGAACACCGAGTACATTTTCATGAGATGCCTCAAGTATTCTGCCTCTACTAATTTGTCTTTGTCATTAAAGGAAAACAAAGAATTTTGCTAAAATTAGATGCATTCAGGCAAGTAAAAAATCATCAGATAGTTCTGCACTGTATTTTCACTTCAATCTTCCAAAATGGGTGGCCATAATATATGTAAATGTTAATAGACTAATTCAGTTATAATAACTGATTCAAAAGTGCTTTTTCAAAAGACAACTGGTTTTTGTTTTTCCTTGAAAACATTTTGCTTCTCATCCAAGAAGCTTCTTCAGCTTGGTGGAAGATGGGAGGATTTATGAGGAATTTATTGAGGGAGGATTTATTCCTCAAAGAAAAACAAACTCCAGTTGCCTTTTGAAAAAGCACTTTGGGGACAACCATGACTTAAGAATATAGACACTTGTAATAATTGTATTAATAACGACTGAGAATATAATAGAACTTGTAATAATTGACACTAGAAATTTATATAAACAATAAATAGAGACGTTCCTGAAATCCAAGATATTTTGCAATATCTTGCAAAATGTTCAAGATATTAGTTTCTGTGAAATAATTAGTGACTGGCACAGAAATTAGCAGAATACAGAATTAGCAGAAGTATAAAATGGAACAATGTGGAAATGGGTGGGTGAACCATGGATACATAAATAATCAAGGGACTTGGGGAGAGAAGGCGTGGCCAACGTCCCAGCGAAGGACGTGCTTTTCGGGTGCTCCGTCAGGTAACGTGCTGTTTGTCTCTCTGATGTTGCTTAGCTTTCAAATTCAACTAAAATGAGCTAAACTGAACTAGATACTGACACTAGCTAGGCTTTGCATTTTTACCCTTGTTGTTGTTAAAATGGGACCAGATATACATAGAAAAATATGTTACAAGTTAGGGATATCTTCTAGGATTGTATATTTTTTTAAAGTTGACTCCAAAGCATAATACAGCCCTACCCATCAGGGTAGCTTAGTATCTGCTGAAAACCAAAACATAGGCTATGTGTTGGTTACTTGCAGATACTAAGAGAACTCTAGTCAAATCCATCTTTTCCAGAAAAGGATTTACCTAATGGAATCAGCCCACCTAGCAGTTCGAAATCATGCAAATGCAAGTAGATTTATAGGTACCACTTCAGTGGGAAGATAACAGCCTTTGGCCTATAGCCGTGCTGTCCACATATCCATGGAAATTGCCTTTGTTGGTTCCCTTAGCGAAGAAACGGAGATGAGCACTGTGTTGTGGCCTGCCACTTGCCAGCGGAGCTGATGGCAGACTCGGACAATGAGGAGGTTGGGGAGGAACTTGGGCCAGTGCTGGAGTCTGGGGAAGATTCTTATGGATGCTTTGCATTGACACAGGGATAGACCCAGGGCTGTCTGACATTTCCCAGCCACCGGAGAGGCAGCTGCCTTTGGAGGCTAATATGAGTGAGGAGGAAGAACAGCTGGGGGCCTGTTCCAGATGCACATATGCACAGAGCAGTCAGAAGAGGTGAACAATGGAGGACAAGGAGTCGATTCGGGAAGCAAAGCACACATGGATGCTGAATGGCCCCTTCCTGGCTGGGGAATAAATAGAAGGAAAGGGGAGTTGTTGTCATACGAGACAACAGTTTGTATTTTTGAAGATTTTGCTCATTGTGTTTCGTGCCACAAAGACTGCTTGCCACTTAATTTGCAGCCTTTCGGCTGGGAGCTCATGGCCTTGCAATTATCGCAAGGAAGTGATAAGGTCTGTTACTGCAGTTAATTCCTTGAAGGACTATTGCTGAGACTTTTCGGTGGTTGAATGAAATTAATTCACAATAGGTAAATAAAGAGGATTTTTTTGTGATTTTTTTCTTTTGTCTGTTTCTTGCTTCTGCTAAGGCTGGGTCAGAACACAATATGCCTTGAACTTGAACACGACTGGACACAGAGACCTTTACCTTACTGGAATCAGTAAATGCTGATAATCTTGTTAACTGTTTCAAGTTGGTGGAGACACGTTAAAAGTAGATCTTAAGCCAGGGGAATCAATATGGATCCACCCTATTTCTAATGTCTTATTAGTAAATGAGTGATTTTTTCATTACAGAGAATAGCAGGGAATTCCATGTTTAGGGTTTTATGTAGGTTTTATGATATTCTTTTAATATTGAATAAATTTTTATTTTTTATTTTTTTTAATATTGAATAAAATTTAACTCACACATTGTAAAAAACAAACCTTTTAATTATGAATATGGATCTCAATTTTAAAGACAACTGATCCTGCATTCAAAAGTTTGAAGTGTAAATAGCATAGTTGTTGAAATTCCAAATATTTTGTTCAGCAATCTGGGAAGAGAAAAATATAGTAATGGAGAAGACAGAGGGACTTGAATATTTATTGAGTTTCTCATTTTGTGGAACACAGAGACACCACCTAACATTCAAATATTTATACCGTAGTACAGTACAGTTTCTCTCCCCACCCCACCCAGGGACTAGATAATCTGTTTAGGGCTGATATTATTATAAGTAGGATCATCCCTTTTCAGTGGTTTTCATGGGAAAGTCAAAGGGCTGCTATCAAAAGTTACAAATGATGATTTAGAGAAACTTTTGAGATTAAGCTGAAGGCCATATCCTATATGGATATCAAATATCCATATATGATCAAATATTGCCAATTCTTGAAGTATCTTGTTAGACTAGGAGGCAAGAGCTTCAGATTCAAATCCTACTAAATTGTCATGCTTATCATGTGAACTGGAGTATGTAAGTACTTCAAGACTACCTTGTAAAGTGATTAAGAGTATGTAGTGTAGTGTGATGGAGAAAGAATCATGCAGGCAAACCCTCAAATCTAGGCAGGAAAGTGAGATAGAAATATAATGAACAGAATGATAAGCTTAAGACTTTTTAGAGGCGAGAGTGGAAACATTATGTGACCATTATAAATGAGGACAGGTAGCCTTCCCTGTGAAGTTCTAAATGTATAATAACTTTGCCCATTGCAAATCTTTGCCAAAATGTCATAATTACCTAATGATATTAAATGCAATAAGGCTGGGAAGCTTGTCGTCTTTAGGTTATTTTTGGATTATTTTCCCCATTTTCCCTATTGATTGCCCATTCTGATTAAGTTGATGAGTATTGTGATCTATTCTGTGGTTTGCACATTTTATGTTTATCTCTTTATCTTGATAAGAATTTATAAGACAATTTAAAATAACTTTTAATCCCTAAGCAATATGTTAAGAAATCTTTGATCATATACAAAGAGGATGCTGTCATATATAATTACAGAGTTACATGCTGCATTCATTTTAGATGTCTGTTGAACCATATATGTTGTAATGTATAGTAATATACATTTATATATTACTGTGGTATGTTCATTTTCCGAATATTGTATTTTGTGTATTTATGCCCAGAACACATCTAGCTCCATGTGTTGCTCAGTTCAGTTTTTAAAAATTTATTATATAAGAAAAAATAAAAATAGGACATTGACAGTTTTCTGCATTTGCAACTCTCTCAGAAAATCAATTAGATAATAAAACATTTATTTAGTCACATCAGAATACAAAGATTTACAAAGTGATATTTAATGTCTTCAGGTATTCTTTTATTTGCTGATCTATGACTGACTAAAGATTGACTAAAGATTGATTGGTACTTATTTTCTTCTTTCTTTCTTAAATCTTATTGAAAAATGTGGCAAAATTACAAAATGTTCTATACAAATAAGAGACATTTGGGTGCAACACTCTTGAGGTACCCTAGGAATGGCTACTATAGGATTAGTAGAAGGAATGTCAAATCGAAATGTATTATTTTACAGCAAATACAGGGGGGGGGAGGCAGATGGTATATCACATAGTTAACTGCTTGTTTTTACAAAACTCTTTACAAATGTCCTGCAAATATTAATTACTACTATTAACTTTCAACATCGTATTGATTTGTTTTATATACAGCAGAACACAAGTGCCTCGAAAACCTAAAAAACAGACGAAGATAACATAGCATAGATTTTATGACATCATTCCCCAACAAAAGCAAAGCAAAGTAACATCTCTTGTTTTAGGATTGTGATAAATATAAGAAAATATCCAGACCCCTTTCCCAAAGTAATTGCAAACGGTTTGTGGGAAATCTGCTTGATGGAATCTTGGAGAGGCTGTTTTGCATTTGGTTTTCAGAAGTGAGTCTCTCTTTGTATATTCTCTGTACAAATCCATGCCATCTAGCTACGTAATGGATTCTCTCCTTTTTCATTTCCCCATGTTAGCTTTTTTTAAATTGCAAATAGGGTTCTAAATCTTACTGTAGAAAAGAAAACTGTAGGGTATGGAAGTATGTGTTCAAAGGAAGCTATCAATAACGTTAGTTATGAAAACCTGATCATAAGTGTTTTTAGTCCATTAGCCATTCTGCTTTATTTATGTCCTCTTTTCCACCAGAGTTTGGAGCCAGTTATTCAGGAGATGAAATTTGGAAGAGAAATGGTGCACAGTGATATAAAACATGGACATAGTCCTTATGCTAAAAAAAAATCCTTTTTTTGTTTTAACTATACTCTGCAGGCAGATTTTTAAAGAAAGTATTAAACCTGGTCTACTTTTTGTTTTTCCTGGCAACATTAAAGCAAAAGGCTAAAATCCAATGTTGCCAAAGGAGAAGATAGTTCACATAAGAAATATTCCCTTCTGTTTCAGATTGCCTCTATAGCAGATGCAAAACATTTCCATAGAACTGGTGGATCTATAAGCACTCTGAGTTGAGCTTTACACAGTGAAATTATGGTTAGAGGAAGTGCCATAATCAGAATTTAGTTACACGTGCATGATGGCCTCCCACCACCCCCCATTGTTCTGCAAGAAACAGTTCATAATTTTGGGGGCTTTGGCTTGCAAGAGATTATAGATTCCCCCGAGTCTGGCTAGTAGTGTTGATAAACGACCTACAGTAGCCCTGCAGTGAGATAGGTAGCAAATAAAATTAACAAATAAATAAACAATAGTTTCAGCCAGTTCAATCTTCCTAGGAGAAATTATTAATGGTCCCATACTTTAGGGAGATGTAGAGGGAATAGGGAATAGGGAAGGAAGACCCATCACATGAGCCAAAGATCAGATAAGTAGGGCCTGAGCCCACTCCAAGAACCTAATTTGAGTAAACATCTCAGGCAAGATCCTCCCTTATTCATTCAAAGATAAAGGGAGAGGAGAGCACATTCAGACTTCCAAGATTTTGTTATTATAGGTTTAAAAATAGTTTTATACCAGATTCCAGTCATAGAAGAGAGTTCTGAAAATAACAAAGTCCCAAAGCATAAAGGGTATTATAGCAATAACTATAATAGCACTGTGTATTATAACTGGAAGCCTCTTGGTAGCTAATATAGTGCCCTCAATATATGTGTCATGTCCAGGCAAGGCTGCATTCTCTACAAATTACATTTTTCAAAGTGTCTTCAGTGTAGAATGTATTACAGTAAACAAAAGGACAAGATGAAAAGGGTATCAGTTATTTTGCCATTTCCAAAATGGCCACAACTATATCAGCCCAAATGAAGCAAACGCTCGTCTGGCCACAACTTCTACCTGCTGTTTAAGCAGAAGCCACAGGTCCAAAAGGACTCTTAGATCACAGTCTTGCTCCTTCAAGGGGAGCATGTCTTTCTTAACAGCTAAAATTGCATACATTGAAGAGCTGAATGGATTTTGGATGAACAACTATTATATTTTGTTGGCATTAAATTTGACCATGTTTTATCATATCCTGCCTCTCATACCCTCCATACATCAAGTCAGGTCCACTGGATTACCTGCCTAACCCAGGGTGAAAATGTATAAATGAATATGATGCTTCTTCACCCCAAACTAATGAATGGGTTCTCCTAGCACCGTGATGGTGAACCTATGGCACGCATGCCAGAGGTAGCACACAGTGCCCTCTCTGCTGGCATGTGCGTTGTTGCCCCAGGTCAGGTCTCCATGGTGTTACTTTCATGAGCTTCTGTTTCCCTGCAAACAACGAAACAGAAGCCCACAAAACAAAAAGATCTTACCTCTTGCCGCACTGCTGGTGTTGGGATGCCCCGCCACCCACCGGCCAGTTGGTCTTCGGGTCTCTGCTGTGGATGCACGCATGTCTGTGCATGTGTGTGCGCATGTTCATGCATGTGTTTGTGCACATGTCTGTGTGTATGACCATATGCACATGTCCGTGCATTACCACACATGAACACATTTGCGCATGCACACCTTTCAGTTTGGGCATGTGCGCATGCAGTGTGGGCACTCGGTGTCTAAAAGGTACGCCATCACTGTCCTAGCAGTTCATGTAAGTGTTAATAGGATGGAAGAGAGGATGAAACCATGAGGCATGCCACTAGTGTGGGGTTAGGATGCCTCTTGCCCTGCCTGATTATTCAACTGCTCCTTCAGGATGGAGTAGAACCACTGGCACATAGTAACACAACACCCAACATTTGTAACTAGTCCCAAAGTGTTCCATTGCCAATACAAGGAAATGTAGCAAGGTCAGCAGGACCATACTATCTCCATTCAGATCCTGTAGAGGTCATCCACAAGAGTGACCAATATCCTTCATCCTTGATGGCAAAAATTGTCCAACAGTGTTGGATGAAGTTAGGGCATTTTTAGGATGGAATTTATGCCATTTCCTTCAATGCAGTTAGTATCATCTACTCATTCTCTCCCCAATTGTACTTGGAAATTGTACTTGGAAAGTTGTTTCTCTAATATTAACAGGAAATGTTCATTTCATAATAAAGAAGGTGTATTGCTGTAAAATAAGGAAATGAACTGACAATTTGAGAAGGGTAAGGATGAAGGGGGGAAAAAGAGCATAATATCTCCAAAAACACCTCAGTGGGTCTATAGGAGTAAAATTATTTATGAAAGCAATGCACAATAATACTTCCTATAGACTAGATGTCCCACAACCTTTATTAACTTTACTCTCTCTGATAGAAGAATTCAAACGAAGGAAGAAAGCTCATATTTGAAAATCATATTTTGAATAATGTTCTTAAATTAATTATATTATCTTGAATTAGTGCTATGTTCTCTCTGGGGCCTAAAACTGAGAGCGGGCCTTTAAGGCAGGGGTCTTTTACATTTCAGAGACCCTTCCCTAGAGTTTGCCTTCTGCCTTGCAACTTGAATGTTATCTGAATTATTTGAAGTAGCAGCATCAATTAATTGCAGACTAATATAAAACTAGAGTAAACAATTTATCAGTGTGATATTATCTTGATTACATCCATTGAGCCGGAAAAAATGTTCCTTGCTACTTATTCTTATGGTTGATGAATTACTGTATGATAGCAGATATGTGAAGGCATAGCAATCCTTAGGTGGCGATAGGATTTTAGCAACACCGTAAACAAATCTGCTTTCTCCTGGGATATAATAGAGAAGGCAAATCTTCTAGAAATGATGAGACAGGCTTTCTCCTGTTGAGACTCATCTCTTTTCTATTTTTCTCCTTTCTTGTCACTCTCATTCTATTTCTTTCTCTTTTTGCTCTCTTTTTCACTCTGTCTCCCACCCAGCCAATCAAGGGACACATTATTCTTGCCAACAGTCTGAAATGATCACTTTTTGAATTGGATGGAAGGTCATTAGTTGCATAAAATAGATAGAACCTAGTAAAAGAGGTGTTTATTCACAAAAGAAATACAGTATAGCTCAAAACTAAAGGAGGGCAGATCACTTCCTTCCTTTCTTGGGATATCCAGCCACAGGCTGGTTTTTTCCCTTAACATACCCTTGCCCTCAGAGTTTGGCTCTCAATACACAGTGGTATCTTGGTGCTACTTCTTTTCATTTAACCTCCTGCATATCTGCAGAGTTAAAGGACAGCACATGATGGATTTATGAATCTCAATTGTGGTTATTACTGCTAATAGAGAATGTTCCTGTGATGAAATTAAGCTTGAAAGACAAGATGTGTTACAGATAAGTATCTGTTTAGCATCTGCCCCAGAGATTTTTTTCCTTTCTTATTTTTGATGCAAAAATAATTGATGCAACTCTGAAACTATCACTTGATTCTATTGTACAGATAGTCCTCAACCTATAACCATTTGTTTAGCAACAAAGCTATACTTGTACTCAAAAAGTGACTTACAATGGCCCTTGCACTTAAAACCTTTGTAGCATCTCCATGGTTGCATGTTCAAAATATGGTTGCCTGGCAACCTGCATATATCTATGACAATTGCAGTGGCGTGGACTCATGTGATCACCATCGGCAACTCTTCCAACAAGCTGGCTTCCAACAAGCAAAGTCAATGGGGGAAGCTGGCTTCACTTAACAATTGCATGATTCATTTAACAATTGCTGTGATTTGTTTAATAACTGTGGCAAAAAAGGCTGCAACATCAGCTCTGCCAGTAAAAATGGAGCATGTGGCCACCCCAAGGTCCATTTTCACTGGCAGAGGATGGCAGGAAGCTGTTGCAGCCGAAAATGGAGTCTGAAGGCCACATATGCCCCCCCCCGAGCTCCATTTTTCTGGCAGCGGTACTACAGGCTGGTCCTTCACTGTTTCTAGAGTGGCCCCATGGGCCTGATCTAAGCACCCTGTGGGCTGGCAGGCCTTGAGTTTGACACTTCTGCTCTAGGACATGCAGGCCACAGGTGGGTTCCTCTTCTCTACCAGTTCAGGTCACATCGGAAGTTTTTTTTACCCATCACATCTGGGTAAAAACCCTCTGCGTATGCGCAGAAGGCTTTGCGCATGTGCAGATGGTTCATTTTCAGCCATTTTAGAGCCAGAGGACCTATTTCAAGCTGGAGGACCAGTTCAGGGGCATGGTCAACCAGACGTCGCTGCCAGTTCCACGAGCAGGAGCAAATTACCAAACTGGCAGCAACCCACCACTGATGCAGGCATGTCAAGAGTTTGTTCACCTTTCACAAATCTTAAGAACAGATATAAATCAGCATTGCTTTTTTTGTTTTTCAAGGCAACACATGATAGTTTGCATATGATACTACTCAGAGGTGAAATGCTCCCAGTTCGGTCCGGTTCGATAGAACCGTTACCGGACATGTGGCCTGGTTCGCCATACCGGTAAGCTGGCTGGCTGGCCAC